>OMLB01036438.1:8780-38148 GCA_900302555.1 Myripristis jacobus | reverse complement strand
CAGGTTTTTATGAGCACCAGGCTGTGCTCCCACTTAAGCTAATGAGGTGTTTTCATTTGAGCTTACTCCAGGACTCCACAGTCTGAGACTAACTAAGACAAATGTAAGCCACGCTCATGCAAGCCACTTAAATGACCTAGCTTTACTAGTCTGACTTAGGCCTACTCCTGGCTTGATATAAGCCTTGTCTGCGAAACCGGGCCAATAATTATTAGCTGCAGCTTTAGACAGAATCCAGTGTAGAGCGCAAAGTGGATGCAAGGATTCTTTGGAGTGTATCATATGCATGCTGACTAACACTAATTAAATCCTGTGATGTCCACTGACATTCTGGTTCTCTTGTCTCTGACTTAGCTGAGGGACCTGAGTTTAAACTGAGGAAGTCATCTGATAAAGCCGTCGTGTTCCAGTCTAAAAGGAGGAAAGACCGACCTGCCAAGGCCAGCCAGACTGCTGGTAGGTACCTGGATAACATTACATACAGACAGGTGACAAGATAAAGGAAAAACCTTTATCATTCACTAAACATTAAGTGTCTTAGTAAGGCATTGGGCCACCATGAGCTTCACAGCTTCAGCACACCTTAACATTGTTTCTAAAAGTTGCTAAAGCTCTACTGGACGGATAGAGCACCATAGTTCTTCCAAATGATATTGGCTCATTTAGTGTTTTAATGATGGTGATGGAGGGTGCTGTGTAATACTTTGGTCTGAACTCTCCCACATGTGTTCAGTTGGGTTAAGATCTGGTCACTGTGAAGGCCATAGTGTTATGATTTTCATAATTTTCATCCTCATTAAATCATTCAGTGAGCCCTCGTGCCCTGTGGAGGCGGGCATTGATGTCCTCAGAGAGACCACTCGCATCAGGATATAAATGTTTCATCACAGGGCAAAGCTGATCGCTCACAATAACTTTGTATTGATTTGCAGTGAGCCTTTCCCCTAACTATGCCAGGAAAATACTCAGCATAACAGAGGCAGGGTCACACGTTCAGACCTGTAGCGTTTCCTCTTGGCAAACTCGCCCACCTGTCCAGAATTTGGTGAAGGACGACTCACCTGACCACATCACTTTTTTTCCCCCACATCTCTGTAGATCAGTGCCTGTGGTTTTTGCATCTCAAATGTGCATTTGTCTGTGTGATGATGGGCTTTATGCACGTGCAGTGTCTTTTGGAAGAATGGAGCTCCATCCCTCTAGTCGAGTGCAGAGATGTGGAGAATCTTTGACAAGAAGCACTGAAGCTGTTCTGGCAGCTCGTGGTGACAAAGCACCTTAAAACTAACAGTTTATGACGGTCTTTCTTTTAATTTGTCACCTGTCTGAATATACTGGAACATTTCAAAACAACAAATAAATTAACAGATTAATTATCTATCTATTGTCTTATTATTGTCTTACCTGGCAGCAGGAAGAGTCCAGTGAACACGGCCAGGTAAGCGTAGCAATAGTTGTGACCCACCCACAGGTAGTAAACAAAACAGTAGATCACTGAGGAAACAGAACAAACACATTCAGGTCATAAACACACACAAGTAAATTGCATATGCATACAAAATATATATATATACATACAATCATACACAAGCATAGGCCTACACACACCCAGAAGTGCAAACAGATGATAGATCCGTTTCACAAATCACATGCACAAAATCACTACAAAACATTTACAGATTTATTTTTCATTATATTGTAATCTATTACTTCCCAGCCCTAGGTGTTTAGTATTTATTGATCCATGTATTCTGTTTAGTGTTTATGGCTGTCGTGCTGAGGCCAGCAGCTGTTTACAGCAGACTACAGGACTACAGTATGGCTGCCAGAGTATTGTGCCTGCACTATAAACCTACAGATGGACCTCTGTATCACTGTCATCTATCTGACCTCTGTTCCGCTCCTCACAGACAACAAGGCTGCTGAAGCTGTGCTCCCCATGTCTGTTGACTGGTGGGGACGCCCCTCCACATCTTGTGGGCCCGTCCCAGACTCTGCAGATGCCCCCTCCCACTTCCCAACACTCCCTCCATGCCTGTAATCTGAGCAGCTTTTGGTTGCCAAGCGGGCCCCATCATGGGGTCCGCCCATGCCCGCGTCCACTCACGGTGCCTCCAGAAAAAAAGGGCGCTGAAATATGACAACATGGCTCTGCGCACTGTTGATTTTATGGAGGAAACAGACGTACGTTATGCGCCGTGCATTAATACACAGCTTCTAAAAAAGGTGCGTTAAGGTAGCGTGAGTCTGCAGTTTTGCAGCAGACAGGATTTCATAACTGGCAGTGTGTGTGTAAATAGGCTGGAGGAGAGATGCGCGCTCATGCTGCCTGCAGGCTTTTATTTTTTAATGTCAACTGAAAAACCTTCAGCTTCAGTAAAACAAGTCAAACAACACGCCTATCTGTGTTACATTCATTTTTAAAACTATATGCTCATGTGACTCATGCAGCATCAGAATCCAGCCTGCATGGCCTAAAACAGGAGGGACCGGCCCATCTTCCAGACACCGTCCCGCGCACACACCAGCACACGCGCGCACAGAAGAAATTAAGTCAAAGCCTATAATCCACATTCATTACAGAACATCCTATTTGTATGGGTGTGTGCGTGCGTGCGTTTGTGTGTGTGTATATGTGTGTGCGTACGCGCGCGCGCGCGACCGTGTGCCAGGTGGAACTCACGCGCCGTCCTCTCCGCAACGATGAGAAATGCGGTAAAGGCGAAGATGCAAACTTGGCAGCACGTCACGCAGGAGCCGCCGTGGCTCGGGGTGGCTGTGTAGTGTCTCATCCTGGAGACGAAGCGCAGCGTCGGGGTTCTTCAGGCGGACAGTCACCGCTGTGTCTCTGTGGCATGCAGCTCCGTGTTCCGGTGCCGGTCGGGAGTCGGTCCGGCGGCAGCCCGCTCTCCTGGCTCCGCTAGTCCCCGTCCCAACGTCACCGCCCGTCCCGTTAAAGCGATAGCACTGTTATTACAGGACAGGACAGGGACACTCTCCACTGAAATGATATTAAGAATAGTTTAATAGGTAAGGGCTGTAGGCCAGCAATTTCAGCTTTAGAGTGATGCTGTCATATCAGACCAAAACTACAAGACTGCAGGGAAACAGCCTGGGTCTCTGTGTCAGAGTTGTGGATCTCTTAATTTTAATTTGACACCAAAAAAATATGAGGATTAAAACATTTTGAGGTGCCAAAATCAGTGCCTGAGTTTGTTCTTGAAACCACAACTTAATTTGCGCTTTGAATTTCTCTGGGTTTTAAGGGGCCAACAGTTAAACAGATTTATTTTGTGCAGTGCATTGGCTGAAGATATTTTGAGGTGCATCTGGATTTTTCATCCATTGCATGTCTGTCCGTCCTGGAGAGGGATCCCTCCTCTGTTGCTTTCTCTGAGGTTTCTTCTTATTTTTTCTTCCTGTTAAAGGGAGAAAAAAAATGAGAGTCTAAGGACAGAGGATGTTTTATTGCTGTAAAGCCCATTGAAGCAAATTTGGAATTTGTGATACTGCACTATACAAATAAAACTGACTTGATTTTATGCTGGATTGTAGAATTAAGGGGTTGAACCTTGAAATTAATACCTCATTGAGGAGTGTGGTGTGTGTTCGGAGGGAATATAAGGTAAAACTATAAGGAGGGGGCTGAGTTTTATAGTGGCTACTCTGCCAAGATGTCTGAGGGCCTATATCTCACTTTTGGTTCTGTGGGTAAGAAAGAGGAGATGGACTGAGAATGATTTAGACCAGAACTACAGTCCACGTTGATATATATTATAAAATGCCGTAATAAATATTAAGTGACAGGTAATAAACATTATACAGTAACAGTTAACTAACCGTTAACTAATGTGTCTAAGAATCATTTACTAATGCTGTTCATGCTAAGGTACTAATTTATATGTTATTTAAGGGTTATTGTAGATATTATTAACATTAGTAAATGCCATGATAATCATTAACTAACAGTTAATTAACCATTATGACATTAACTAACATAAACTTGTAAATGTTAATTGTTGTACTGTTATTGTAAGGTGTTACCAGTACTACTACTACTACTACTACTACTATTACTACTACTACTTCTACTACAACTCACTACTACCACCACTAGTACCACCGCTACTACTATTACCACTACTACTACTACTACTGTAGTGGGACAGAAAGAAGAGCATGACATTAATTTATCAAATGCAGAAAGATGTTGGAAAGACAAGAATCTCAGGAAGGAATCGAAAAGAAGAAACATTCATTTCTCGACTGACAGTAGAACACAGTTAGATAGTACGTTATTCATTATCAAGAGGCTTCATTATGGACAGTGTGAGTTTTGTGATCAAGAGGAGAAAGGTTCAAACAGTGAGAAAAGTGTTTTGTTGTAATTTAAAATAAATATTAGGTAGGCAATAAGGGGATCAGTGCTTTGAGAGGCTGTTTAGTTTTTTGAGGTCCTGTAGATTAACAAATAGAATTTTGATTTGCATGGAGATTAGTATCCTGAAACAAGGACCACCGGACCTCAAGACTTCTGTCCCGTCGCTCTAACATCAGTGGTGAAGAAGTCATTTGAGTGTCTGGTGCTTTAATATTTGAAATCTATCACCGACCCACTTCTGGACCCCCTGCAGTTTGCCTACAGAGCCAACAGGTCTGTAGATGATGCAGTCAACCTAGCCCTCCACTTCATCCTCCAGCATCTGGACTCGTGGACCTCAGTTCTGCATTCAACACAGTGATCCCATCTCTGCTGCAGGACAAGCTCTTTCAGCTGGGCGTGCCTGACTCCACCTGCAGATGGATCACAGACTTCCTGTCTGCCAGGAAGCAGCACGTGAGGCTGGGAAAGCACATCTCGGACTCCTGCACCATAAGCACTGGTTCCCCCCAAGGCTGCGTCCTTTCCCCTCTGCTCTTCTCCCTGTACACCAACAGCTGCACTTCCTATCACCAGTCAGTCAAGCTTTTGAAGTTTGTGGACGACACCACCCTCATAGGGCTCGTCTCTGGTGGGGATGAGTCTGCCTACAGGTGGGAGATTGACCATCTGGTGAGCTGGTGCAGCCAGAACAACCTGGAGCTTAATGCTTTGAAGACAGTGGAGATGGTTGTGGATTTCAGAAAGAAACCAGCCCCACTCACCCACATCACCTTGTGCAGCTCCCCAGTTAATACTGTGGAGTCCTTCCGCTTCCTGGGAGCTGTCATCTCCTAGGACCTCAAGTGAGAGCTGAACATCAGAAAAGCACAGCAGAGGATGTACTTTCTGCAGCAGCTAAAAAAATTCAACTTGCCAAGGACAATGATGGTGCACTTTTACACCTCAATCACTGAGTCCATCCTCACCTCCTCTGTCACCGTCTGGTACGCTGCAGCCACTGCTAAGGACAAGAGCAGGCTGCAGCCTATCATCCGCTCTGCAGGGAAAGTGATTGGTTGCAGTCTGCCATCTCTGCAAGAACTGCATGTGTCCAGGACCTGAAAACATGCAGACAAGATTGCGGCCGATCCCTCCCATCCCGACAAACTGTTTGTGTCCCTCCCCTCTGGCAGAAGGTTGAGGTCCATCAGGACCAAAACCTCACGCCATCAAAAAAGTTTCTTCCCCTCTGCAGTGGGCATCATCAACGCAGCCAGGGACCTCAATAGACATGGACACTGAATCCCACCCCCCACCCATGCACACACACATACTCAAACTCTACAGTGCAATAGTGAATTGTAAATTTGTATATTTAATTTTTTTCCAGATCCTTCTTACTGTGTGTTATTTATTTATGCGAAGCATCTTAACTCCAAATCAAATTGCTTGTTTCTGAAAACTTGGCAATAAAGATCTTTCTGAGTTCTGATGCACACTGCAATCCAGTAGGTGGCAGTAATGTTCACTGCCATAAAAACAGGAGGATGGATGAGGGGAAGGAGGGTTGGTACTGGCTGCTTCCTGGCTGGACATGTAGGGCTGCACGTGCCTCATGTCACAGAGGTAATTTTAGTGGCCCAATCTGAAGGCCAACAACCTGCCAAACTAACCGTCACTAACCATAAAATTAACACTAACCTTACATTCATCATATTTATAAGGTGCAACAGCCAAAATCATAGCAAGGGCATATCAAAATTTATACACTTTATTTAGATAATGCTTTTAAAAGCAAATGTTATACAGGGTGTTCCAGCATAAGAAACAAAATATATAAAGTTCAAATCACAGGTGAATAAATAAAATCAATGTAGGCCTAAACAAAAATTTTAAAGGTGGCAATAACAAAATGGTTAATGGGTGCCTTTTTAAAGTAAGAGATGTAAGAAGAAACTCTTCAAGGAGGCTGAGATTTCCATCATATGATCCAAACTCTTGGTCTGAGTTCAAAGACTGGTAGCCTCATTTTGCACAAATCAGAGATGATAAAGGGACTTTTAACTGGGACCGGAGTACAGAACTACAGTGATCTAAACAAGAAGCGGAGGTATGTTTAACCTTCTTGAGGTCATTTTAAGACAAAAAAACACCTAACTCTGGGATTACTTTTCTGTTTAATGAAGCAGAATTGAATCACCCCTGGCGATGGTTTTCAGAGCAGAGGCTGGAACATCAAACATTACCGTCAGAACTCCTGCAGCAGTGGGACAGATTACCAAAACAACTCTCGAGAATCAGATAGACCATACACAGTTTCAGTTGATCAAATTAGTTCAAATCAAATAAAAATATCTGGACAAATTGACCAAAATTCAGAGCATTAAGATATCATAACCATCTGTTTGTTTCATTTTGTTTTTCTAAATGGCGGAGGCTACATGTTGTGTGGATGGTTTCTGTACAAATTAACCTGTGACATGATGGGCTGTGTTGGACGGGTGTTGTTTGGCCCCTACCCGGGTGTAGCCTCAGTACTCTGCCTCAGTCTGGCCTGGATGGGCACGTAGGCTGGCTGCTCTTAAGCCGTCCAGGACGTGCAGCAGATGGGTGTGCCGGTCTGGACACTGGACAAGCACGTCATTGATGCAGGCAGCACTGCAGTACCAGTGGGGCCGAAGAAACTTTTTAATCAGATTCTGGAATGGAGCCGGTGCCCCGTGGAGACGAATAGTAAGATATGGTGTCACTGGGTGTGCACAAGGCCCTCGGGTGTTAATGCACCTGTAATACCTCTTTATCTGTTAATGGAGGAATCTGTCTGTGGCTTGATTCTCTCCACAACCATTCATCCCATCGACTTCAAACTTGGCAGGTGTATCGCTGGGGACCCAAGGGAGTGCAGTGACAACTTTGAGGTCGATTTGATTGAACGGTTGTCCAGAAAATCAAAGGAGGCACATAAACAGAGTTCAGTGGGCGCCAGTCCAGTGGAGGTGGGGGAGGGCAGTGCAGGAAAGACAAAACTCCCACCCTTCACGTGGCAGGAGGGCACTGAGATGAACTTCACACAGACACACACTCGCACTTTCTCATTCTCTCTCTCTCCACCTGTTAACAGCTCCAGGTTGACCTCAGCCCGTGAAATGCTGTTTACTCTTCATCTAATCTGACTAAAATAGAAGGAATCTCCATCTTTCCTTTAATTTTACAGTTGCCAGTTGTATTGCTGAGCACTGAAGAAAATGTAGTGTCGACTGTGTACACACACACACTATCGTTTGTTTTTAAATCGATTTCATGCATGGTGGGTGTACTGCTGAGGACCCGAGGAAGTGCAGTGTTGAGTGTGAAGTTGTTTGGATGAGCGGTTCTTAGCGAGCTCTGCACTGGTCAAGTAAACAGAGCGTCCCAGCCAAACCCTCTGTAAGGTCATCAGCCTGTGGCATAGCAGGCCAATCAAGTTCAGATAAGTTTAGTTTTGGAAAGCTGCAGCTGTACCTTCTTGTTTTGCAGTGGCTTGCAGAAGGTAACAGTAAAAAGGCAACGGCATTTTAGCATTTCATGCTAAAATCAAAAGACGACTGTCGAAAATCTGATTCAGCTTGAAAGGCCGATGCAGCAACGGTTATATTTAAAGAAGGAGACAGGAGTTCAGCTGTGTCATTATTTAAAAAAATGTATTTGTATGTACTTACATACTGGTGTCAAAAGAGTATGCACCAAAATGTCACAGATTCACAATTACAAAGAAAATGCAATTTCTTTTTCTTCAATTACAAGTATTGAAAAAACTATGTACAGAAAAAAAGGGCATGGTGACAAGATAGTACACTAGAAACAGATTTACAGTCACAACAGTTTAAATGGGGCTTCAGCAAATAAAGGAAAAAAAAACAAAGACAAATGTTCTTAACAGTTACACTGTCTTAGTGCTCTGGACTTTAAAGGGTACTTCCACTCAAAAATAACTTCAGCATCTCATCCGCAGTCCAGCGTTACTAGGGATTTTCAGAATGTGCTCGCAAAAAGGATTTTTTAAAAACCTGTGAAGAGGACTGATTCAAAAGAAAAAGTATTTGAGTGGAAATACGCTTTAGAACAAACCGTGTCCTAGAGGTCAATCTTTAAAAGATGTTGCAATAGAAAGGAGGGAGGACAGAGTAAAAGGGGGTGGGGGAGGAAGGTGAAGTCCTGGTGGTAAGCTGTAGTATAGCGGCCCGGGGTGCTAGAGCAGTGCTTAAAGGGGGTTTAGGGTCACAAGCACTCTGTCGATGGTCATACAGTTACAAGTCTAAGATGTCATTCATCCCTGCTATTTAACAGAAGAAAACCGTACCAGCCCACAAATCCCAGACTAACACTTTTTCAGGCTGAGCTGGGGCAAAAATCAGGGATGTGATCAAGACAACACACAGCAGGATGACAGGGATAAATGGAAAATGAACAAAGTTTTCTGTGACCAACAAGCCTGGAAGGAGGGGAGGACAAGGAGAAAAAAAACACAAAACACTGTTGAAAACTGTTCTCATATGCCATGAAAGGAAAGGGTGCTGGGAAAAAAAGGCAGTAAACTATACTGAGTGTACTAGTACCCAAAATCCTTTAGTTCCCCTTGTAGGAGGACAGACACTGTGGCCATAGAATAAACGTGGGATTGGACATTAACACAGAGGAGGAGACTAAAAAAAGACTTGACTGATGTACCTCTATTCTCACTGCAATATGCATTTTCAATTTGGGCTACCGTGTCCTCTCCCATTCTTCCCTTTGAGCGGCAATATGGATCAGCTGGTCTATTGTTGTTTCTACTCAGTGCCAAAAGTCTCACCTGCAGCCATTCTGGGTCCCTCCTGTTAAGGGTTCAGTCTCAGAAAAGAAATTCATGGGGTTGTATGGCACCTTCTTGTGTTCCAATTCCTGACATGTAAGTTTTGGACACAGCACCTCAGAGTGTTGTGTGGTTTCTCGCTGGAAAGGCATCACCGACTTGCACTGCGCACATTTCATATTGCTGAGTTGCTGCAATGAAAATGCACACGTCATGTGAGATGTAAAAACAGCAATCTGACACCGTACGCTGCTTGAGCTGTCCTCCAAGTTCCATTCTTGGGAACCATCATTTGGAAAATGAGACTCTCTATTTGATATTAATTTAACTACGCAGCGCACGTCTCCGGTGATGACGAAGCATCTCTAAGATGTGTTTCGAAATATACATGACAGCAATTTTTTTTTTCTTGGCTAATGTTAACATTTTTTTATTCGACCCTCTAGCTACACATGGAGAATGATGTACCATTTAGCAGACCAATGAGCTGCAGGTCTGGTTCTTCTGTTTTGTGGATCTAAAGGGGGCAAAGGTGAGCCCAACTTCTATCCAACAACACCAAACAAAAGAAAAACAGAGGGGGACATTAAAGTGAAAATCCACCTAAAACAGAGCTCAGAACAAAATTATACTAGTGTTCTCTGTTCAATTCATCTCTGAGCACAAGTATAACATATATAAATTCTGTTTTAGGGTTGATTTAACCTTTGTGAGGCAAGTTTTCATTTTAACAACGTGTCTCTGGTGTAGCATGGGGACCTGTTGCACCCTCCAAGACAGTTTATTTCTTTTCCTTTAGTCACTTTTAGCCTTTTTGCTGTCATTTCCATTCTTCTCCAGCTCTATCTCTCCCGCCTCCTCCAGTTGCTTCCTCTTTTTTGTGCTGTCTGATGGGCTGGGAGCGGAGGAGGGGTGTGGCCGGAATGTGATGATCATGCAAGTCATGTTGTCACATCCTGTCCCGTCTCCAGATGTGTCGGGGGCCAAACAATGGTCCAACAGCTGCCACAAAGAAAGACAGGGATTGAAATCAAACTGGCAGAAAAAGGTCACAAAATAAATAAAATAAATAAGGAATTCAACAGGCAAACTATCAACTAGGCAATACTAGGTACCAAAGTTTTACTGCATTTCCACAACAGGTGACATCATGTTTACCATTTGGAGTGTCCCTGTCTCACGACACGTAACTGACACGGTAACGCTGCAGTTTGCCGTAACTAAAACTAACAGTTCACATGACAGCTGTAATATGACTGACAAATGTCTCTACAATTACGGCTAAATGGCTGTAATCCCATTGGAAATGTAGAATGTGTCACTGTCAGCCATGCTTTATTCATGGTCTGGTTAAACATTTTAACATTAAAGTAATAATCCAATGTTTTGGATACCCTTTTTCCGACTTACCCAGACTGTATTTCACATACACATGATATCCTGAGTAAATAAGACAGCTTTGGAGTTGCTGTAAAGTTTTTTTTCCACTTTGATGGAGTGATGCTAATGGCTCCCATAGACTTCGAGTCTTTATGCTAAGCTAACACGAAATGCAACCCATAGGAACCGAACCACTGGACGTACAGAGGTAAAATTGTATTCAACATCTTGTCTCTGTCTGAGTAAGTCGGAAAAATGGTTTTCTGCTCAAAACATTAGAGTATTTCTTCAAATAGGAGGAGAAAAATCAGTACGTGACCAATGATGTTGAAATTATGGCCTTTCAGAGTTAGAAATTGAGTTTTAATTTCAGCACCTCCATTGGGTGAATAATTGTAAACTATTTTTAAACTCAGACACAGTGATGTGATGCATCATCCCCTCCAGCTTGGAGTTGCAGGACACAACTTGGTCTTATAAGGACACATTCAGGTGCCACAGAAAAAGACTCCTTTGTCTAGTAAAAATGTTCAAGGTTTTAAAACTAAAGTCTGTGCTGACCAAGCTGCAGCACAAAAAAAAAAATAATTCTGGGTAGCAACAAGTACATACAAATACACTTAACAACTTAAGACATGCAACAGTTTGGGATTGAGGTTACTGGATAAACTGGACTTCATCCTCCAGTGTGTAAGAGAGACCAAGTCAAGCCCCTTTATTCAGTGACTAATAAATGGTTCTTTAAGTTGTAAATTCTGATCCACTACTTCAGCCTAGTGTCAGCCTGATAAAACACCAGTGCTGCTGCACTCTCACCTCTTCCACTATGGAGGAGAGGGGTCTGGCTTTGCCACTGTGGTCCGGTTTGATCCTCTCACTGATGAAGTCCACCACCTCCTGGCTGCTTAACACATTCCTGCACACAGACAAGAGACATGTGGAAACAGTTTATTAACAGGTAAACAGCAAACTAAAAGGAACAGCCTCAGTCACATTAAAAGATTACTTAGGTGTAGGAGCTACAGTGTTTCAAGTGCTATAGCCTTTAGTCTGCAGCCGCCCTTGATTCAAGCAACTGCACCTTCAAAGCCCTTGAAAACATTTCTACACAAAACATTCACTTTACTGTAGCACAGAGTTAAAGGTGTTCAAGAGAATAATCTGCACCTTTCTATTCAGTAATGTGGACAAAAACAACATAAAAGCACAATAATGAGAGCCCTGTGAGTGCTGATATTTATTCTTGAACAACTGTTATTTCACACAAAGGCAGACCAGTTGGTACGGTTTCATTCATTGTTTTTTCATTTTGTCTTTTTTAGTTTAGTGAAAAACAAGAAAAATCTAGATTAAAATTGTGAATTGAGAAAAGCTGGGAAAAAAGATTTTATTTACAGGCCATATTTCTCAGCCCTATTACAGGCTTCTGATTTTTTGTCTACAGTTGTCACACAGGTAATGTCTTTTGCTTCCTTAAGGCAAAAAAACCCATTTGAAACAATTAAGCTGTAACTGTAGGAAACTATACAGCTAAATTAGAAACATGATCATGAATGACTGAATCATCAATTACAAATGAGAAATTACAACATTTGCAGCCACCGACACCACTACCCACCAGATGCCATCACAGGCAATGACCATGAATTCGTGGTCCTCGTTGAGTGTCAAAACTTTGACATCTGGCAGTGCTGAAATCATCTGCTCCTCTGGTGGCAGCACCTTGTTCCTCTTATAGAAGTGGTCACCTGAGAATGAAACACCTTGTGAGAGAGAGAACTTTGTTTCTTCTGTGCATGTGGCCATTACAGAGGGAACAAGGAATGGCAACACTTGGGATTACTGCCTTTACCTGGTACATTCATTCATTAAACTGTGTGATTACTGGATCTGGTTCTGCTTTACAGAAAGATAGATTATTTCAAACAAATGTGCCTGGTCTGTCTTTCATAATCATGAGTAGTTACCTTCAGCAACTCAAAATTTAATGATAAGTGCAGTTAGGCTAGAACATGTATCAGGCCCTGAAAATAGTTTTTCAAAATGTGAAAACTCACATGGGGAAGGTATAATGCAATCCTCACTTCACCTGGTTCTCTATCTTTCAGTGTGTGTGTGTTGAGGGGCTGGGCCATGCACTCGTTGAGAAACAGAGGAGAGGAGAGAGACAGGTCCTGTCTAGATGGTAAACTAGAGTGACCACAAAAGACAGTAATGAGCACCCTTCACGATGCAGAATGCCTTGTCTCCCACTTGGCTAGAATGTATTAGGACAGTCTTGACTTTGTTGAACTTGAATGTATGTTGCTTAAAAGTTATCAGTGAGTGGAATAATTGTAATTTAGTTATTGCAAATCATTCCTGACCTCTGACCTTAAATAAAAATCAGATGCGGACCTTTGAGTATCAGGTTTGAGCGTGCTAGTCCTATCGGGGACCGTTGTTTTTTGTTTTTTTTTCATAGCGGGTTCCACTTCAAACGAAGTAAATATGTGTTTTAGCCAGCGCTCCATGTCTGCCTGCCTTCAAGTTCATATCACTGAAACCACAAAGTTTATCTGATTCCTAATGTCTGTATGTGCCACCAAGTAGTGCAGCAACAGCAGAGGGGGCTCGTGGACTTAGGGAGAGGGAGAGTGCGCACATGGCAGTGTGGTGTCCAGGCTGGAAGTCAGTCCATCCCACACATACCACACTGGTCCACATATTGAATCAACGTTATAAATCGCTGTAAATGTGTGCAGGAATTTACCGCATTGTAAGTGCTAGACCTGTGGGAATCAAAGAAATTATGCACAATACCCACAATTCTGCTCTGAAATTCAAGCCCTCATACTTAAGGCATGTGCTGCAGTGAATTAGCTCCAAAGTATAAAAGTAAAATGACATGCATATCCTTCAGCCTCAATGCACATCATGTAGAGACAAAGGTAAAACCTGTCCTGTCCTAAATAACTCAACTTGGGTTGGCAATAATTTTTCTTGGCCAGGTTTGTGGGGTTTTTTTCCTCCTCGATGTCGACCAGCCTAGAGCAGTATAGAGGGCTTAGATTCGTGGAGAAACGTTCCCTGAGCTGAGGATCACATAAATGACCCAACATAAATATAACCAGGAAATTGTATTTTTTTTTTTATGATATCTCAGTTGCCGTAATATTGACATTCAAAGTGAATTATTCATTTCTATTATTTGGCCTTCTATGTAAAGGCAACACAACTAAGGCAGCTACACAGGTGCAGCCTATGATGTCTCTTTTCTGTCAGTTTGAGTGTGACAAACTGAAGAACAAATAAAATAATTTTTCAAAACACAGAGCGAATTCCATTTCTAGCCGCTGTGGTTATAAACAAATGGGGAAAGAAATACCTTCATGTTTTGTAATATTAAAAAAAAAAAAATCTACAGTAATGACTGATGGCAAACCAAATTCTGTTATCAGGACTGAAGCTGCCCAGTATATCATTCTACACTGTCTTTTGCAACACATCCAGTTAATAAAGTGTAACATATCACTGTATGGATCTGAGCTGAGTTAAAACAGATTTTCAATATTTTAATTCAAGAAAGTCTAATTCCTTCAGTGACCAAATGGAGTCCATGCACACACGCACACAGAGCCATACCAATAGCTCTGGAGAGGTTGAGTCCACCGTTGACCCGTCCATCCATGGTAACTTTCCCTCCCGCGTTCTTGATGCGGGCGAGTTCCAGCTCATCCTCTGGCTTGTGGTCGTATGACATGTCTACGGCTTTACCTACACAAACAAACACACACAAAAACAAAAACACAAACACACACACACGGCAAAATTAAATCAATAAAAACAAGTGTTGATGTGGCATACTTCAGGCCATAAATATGAAGACTTTTTAGGAGCATGATGAAAAATGTTCAAGTAACAGTTTATTAAAAATCAATGCATGTACTAAGGCAGTGGTTCCCAAAACATGACAACTACACTACATGCCAAACATGACAACTACACTACATGCCAAAAAGTAACTTTAATTTATGCACCAAATGCAAATCAAGACGCGTCAACAATAAACAAGAGCAACCTTGAGATCTTCCTGTATTGGCAGTGAGCAGATTCAAACTATCCTGTCATAATTGGCTTTGAGGTTGTGGCTCATCTGGTCAACATTTTGCCGATTCACATGCTTCCATTACACTGCGGTTCAAAACTCCATTCAGAACATTATGGTGTAAATGGGTCCCAACCTACCGCGCTCAGACACCACACAGCGAGAGTCTCCGGCGTTGGCCACGATTAGCTGCTTCCCTCGGATCAGAGCCACTACCGCTGTGGTGCCGCTGTCGGAGCCAGGCTGCACAAACACAAATGGAAAGACATTGTGGAGAGGGGGCAAACTACCTGCCATTATGTTAAACACCAAGAGTACAATATCAGAACCAACTCCTCTTTGCTTAAACAGACCAACTACATTAATCCCTTGTGAAAGCTCCATCATCAATTTCACCTGTTAAATGCAGAACATGCAGATGACAAGGAAGACACTGATTTATAAGAAGACTTTAAAGCTCTTAGGGTTTTTCCTGCAGAGCAACTTTTGATGGCCACCAAGGTCCTTTGGTCTTTGAGCACCAAAGTGAAAATAATAAAAGGAACTGAAAAACAAAACAAAAAACACTTTGAATCATTTGACTGCAATGCAGTTACAACTTCAGCTCCAACCAATGCCACATTATAAACCCCAGAAATTTTGCTAAGCACAAAATGAAACCGATGTGTCCTTGTTGGCTGCACAGCAGGGGATTCCAACTGCACTTCTTGCAGGGCTAGAGCAGCCACTACCACCAGTTTCACTACTTTGTTACTCACCTAATTGTCTATGACCATGACTATTTGTCACAAGTGACTGGTACAACTTTTGGGTACTTTTGAACCTTTGAAAGGGACTGCATAAATTTCTTCTTGTGCTGACCCCTAAAGTGTGACAACAAATTCAATGTTTCTGCACGCCCCAAGTCTAAGTTCAGTTCCTCAAAAGACCTTGAATTTTGTTAAATACAGCCTTTAAGTCTCCACTTCTGTTTCAGTTTTGTGGTGCGCTGTTATTCTACAGAAAAATCAACTAAGTCATGCAGACTCATACTCCGATATGAGTATAGGCCTTTTGCCTCTTCTCATTTTTTTAAAAAAACGAATTCACTGATGGAGGGTGGTCCTAATATTATACTTAGTATTAGTTACTTAGTATATTACACTTAGTGTAGGTCAAAAATCATAATATTTTACTCTATCGGGCAGGTGCACAAAAAGTTAAAGCTGATACTTTTTTATTACAATGTTCTAAATCATTTCTATTCACAGTCTGGTGCAGGTAAGCATGATTTGTCATTACACATTTCTGTCCCTGCAACTGATTCAGAAACACATGCGTCCATCCCTGTGGGATTCAGCACTGCTGTCATAAGGCAGTAAAGATAACAATATTTCACAACAAATCCCAGTTGCTGCTTTTATTGTCCATGGGCAATATTTTATCCCCAGAATGCTTGCTGAGTGTGCATGTTCTATTTCAGTAGGACCAGGCACACCCACAGCTGTGTGCTGTCCACCTGTTGGCCACCAGTTATTTCTACTGGTGCAGTAAGTGGGTAAAGAAGCCCCAGGGTTAGAAAAGTGGCCACGTGGCAGGAAGATCACCAGCTTGAGACCGCTGGAAACAGCTGGGAAAATTCTGGCTGGGAAGGTAAATCAGTAACGAGTAGTTTGCACCTTTGGAAAAAAGAGATTTTTTCACTCATCCCCTAGCTGTTATGTTGGAGATCCATGATTATATCTTCTCTGGATACAGGCTGGATGCTCCAACTGCAGACCGTTAGCTTCCTGACACTGAGCGGATTAACATGCTTATTTTTAAGAATGTTAGAATATTATCTGCTTCAATGGAGCTGCTCATTTTCCCTTAGAGTAAGACGGTGATTGGACTAGGCAGTGAAGTGGCTTAACTGTAACATTAAACTTTCATTTCAGCTTCAAGTCTGAAAGTAATCAGAATTCAAAGCACTCTCTTTTGCTGGCACTGCTCAAAGGATTCTGTACAAACACGACACCCTCATTAAGTTGCATTAGGGCTAGGTGCTGATCCATGTAGGACCTCATCTTGCACACACCTCCTCCTTGCCATCCATTCCAGGTAGACTCATTTCTTCTTCATCTTCATCCTCGGAGTCTTCCTCTCCTTCCTCTGTATCCTCCTCTTCCTCCAATTCACTGCTGTCGCCTTCTTCCTCTTCGCTGCCATCCTTTTAAAAGACACACACATTTATAACACATTGCTTTTCAGAGTGGGTTCTCTGTGTGATTGATGGCCAAGGATTCAGAGAATAAATATTGGAGAGAAATAAAGGCATGTCAGCTTTTTGACTGGGAAAATAAATTAGCAGGAAAGTAAATCAGGATTTTGAAAAAGCTCAGTTTTATTGCGGACGTAAGGAAAAAAATGGAGAAATAAAGATGTGTTTTCAGATTTCTCCAGATTAATGTGGACTTGACCTATTACAGAACAGAACCTCAATTACTGTCATTAGTATTAGTGTTCAAATGTGTTCAAAGCTTCATGTGCTCGCACTTTGAGTTGCATTTTATGTATGAAAGGTGCTCTATAAATAAAGTTTATTATTATGTACCTCATGCAGTCTTTCATGCAGCAACTATTACAAACACTGCTCACCTCTTCATCACTGCCCTCCTCCTCTTCTCCCTCCTCTGATTCCTCACTGTCATCAAAGAACCTGGACTTGGTGTCTCCAGGGGCCTGCGAGGATGAGGAAGAGCAGGAGGGACCTGCGTCTCCTTCTGCCTTACCGGCTTTTTCTCCTCCACTGGAGCTTCCTGACCCTCCAGAGTTTGCTGCTGAGGGAGGGGTGGGTTGTTTGGCAAAGAGAGAAAGAAACGAAATGACAGAGAAAAACAGGAGAAAGTCAGAAAGCTGCTTCTTCTCTCAAGAGAAGAAGCTTTCTTTAAATTTGTTTTTACATAAACATTTGTCCTTGGGGTAGAATGGGGGACCTTGAGGTGTGAAAATGGAATAAAGCATTTCAGAAAAACAAACAAAAGATGAAAGTGAAGTTGTTGTTTTTACAAAAAATGTGTTATTTATAATTTATGGACCTCAAAAATAACCTTAAAACTTCATGGATGAATTTATTTACCTGCTGACTGTAATCTTACTGATTCTTTGAATACTACTGTTGATTTCAATATTCACTTGGACAATCAGAAAGATAGCTCGATTTTTTTAAAAAAAATTTTTAACTTTCGGTCTGTTGCAACATGTTGGCTCAAAAGGGCATTAACTAGATTTGGTGATCAGTAAGATCGTTTATGTTTCTACTACTACTGCAAGAAACTGATATTTTAAATCAGTGCTGATATCCAATCCACATCTGTTACTGTTAAGAGAAGGTATACAAATGACAAATAAAGTACAAGCTTTTTAAAAAGCATTTTGAATTGTTTAGCAGTCAATATCCTGCAAATACTATATTCTTCACTCAAAATCAGGATTTTTCCTAAATTGCTTAAAACTGTTGTTGTTAAACCCCTTATGATAAAAAACAACAACAATAACAATAATAATTCCAAATGACTGCAGACTGATTTCTAGTGTGGCTTTTATAGGAAATATTATTGAAAAGTTGATTTTAATCGGCTCAGTTATGTCTTAAATATAAAATGGCTGTTTTAAAAGCCATCAATGTGGCTTCCAAATGCATCACAGGACTGAAACTGATTTTTACTAAAGGTCCTGAATGACATTCATCTAAATACAGATTAAGGAACACATCAGTTTTTGTACAACTGGATCTAACTCATTTGATACAGCTGATCACGACATACTCATAAACCAATAAGAAAACTGGGTGGGGCCATCTGGAATGGTTCTGAACTGGTTCAAGTCATATCAGACAGTAGGGACTGCCTGTAACAATCAACTATTGTGAATCTTGACGGTTGACTGTGACCTGAGGAGTTCCCTGAGGCTCAGTAGTCTCTTGTTCAACCTGTACATGCTCCATCTTGTCCAAATCAGGCAACGAAACGAGTCTGCTTACCATAACTACACAGATCTTATCAATTTTCTCAGATGACTACAGTCCAATAAACTCGCCGTCAGTGCTAAGAGCAAATATCTGGATACAGCAAGTTAGTGTTCTCCTTGAAAGCAGGGGGCTAATGACTAAATGCTAAGTCAGAAATATTAGTGTTTTAACTGATTTTGATCTTACTTTTTTGCAAAAATCAGTAATCAAATCAGCATTTTATTATTATAAAAACTTAACAAAAATGTCCAAGCAAGATTTAGAGATGCTCGTTCCTGCTTTATTCCCAGTGGAGTCGACTTCTGCAATAATCTCCTATCCGATTTTCCCAAAAAGACTGACAGCTGACAGCTTATCCAAAATGCTGCTGCAAGGGTTTTAACTAGAACCATGAGAACTGAGCCCATCAAAACAATTCTTAAAGATTCACACTGGCTTCCAGTCACCTATAGAACTGAACTTTAAAACACTGCTTTTACTAGTTCAACTGCAGAATAGCCAAGGGCCAAAATACATGACTGCTATGTTTGCAGGATATACACTCAAAAGGTCCCTTCATCAAGGACATGCCATCTAGTTGTACCAAGTGTACGAACACAATTTGGAGAGGCACTGTGTTGTTATTATTCTGCTCATACTTTGAACCAACTCATGCAAAGTCTTAAAAGTGCACCCTACTGTTTACTGCTGATCTGCTTTTAAATGTAGATTAAAAACTCTCCTGTTCTCACATGCCTTCAACTGACTTAAGTTACTTCAGCTTACTACCTTTTCTAATTTTTATTTATTTTTTTAACTGTTAACGTGATGTAGCTTTTATCTTAAAGTATCATTGCCTTTTAATGTGTCTATGGCACTTTGTTATGTTGAATACACTGTGAATTGCCCCTGGATCTTAAAAATTGCTACATAAATACCTGATATTTCCAAAAATGTTACATTCATCATTTCATTAAGAAACTGAAACCTACATTCATTGAGGAATTAAAATAAATGAAATTTATCATGTCTGTGACAAGCTGTATATTACTGCTGAGCATGCCCCTGCTTGTCAGGTTATTTAAGGGGTAGGTTTTATAAAAAGTGTGCTGTTGTTGCTTGGACTATTCCATTCCCATTTATTAACTGATTTACTCGTGCCGGTACTACATATCTGCACAGGTGGAAACAGCTGCCTGCCTAAGTCCCGTCTTTTTGGCTGTTGAAATTCAGTTTATTTCTTTGGGATTTGATCAATAATTGTGTTGAGTGTTGACTCGCACCGCATCACCCAACCCAATAATAAACCTTCGCAGCATCGGAGTCTGCCCCATCTGCAGATAAAGCCACAGGAGCTGTGAATTTCAGATTGCTCCCGCACATCACTATACCGCTGCATCCACAAAGCAGTGTTACATCTGCAACGCCATCTGATCTCTCTTTGCAGATAAAGATGTAAGAGAGGAGAGCTAAATCCAAGATCCATACCTGAGGAGGAAACTCCACTGCCATCACTTGCTCCACCTCCTCCTCCCGCTGCGGCTGCTGCAGCTGCTGCTCTCCGACAGGCTCGGAGCTTGGAGCCCCCTGCCCCTGCTTCTCCTCCTCCTTCTTTCACCTTTCCATTGCTGTCCTCCTCCACCTCTCCATTCAGCCCCTCCTTCTTCTCTCCTCCCCCACCCTCCTCCCCCTTGTCTCCCGTGGCCCCTTTATGTGGGCAGGAGGCCTTCTCAGCTGCTGCACTACAAGCAGAAAAAAGAGGGAAAAAAGAGGAAATAAAGAGTTACTGTTACAGTACAGTTACAGTAGCCTTGCATAGCCATACCACCCCCACTGCTGTGCCAACAATAAAGAAAGGTCTGGCTTAATCCACTGTCACTCTACTATAGTAAAAGTAAACGCCCTGTCCTGTTTGCATCTCTCTAAACCAATCACAATCGTCATGGGTGGTGCTAAGCCCAGGATGCAGTGACTTTGCCCTTGCAAAAAATAGTGTCGGGGGGACTTGTTTTGGTGCTCACTGGACTTGTTAAAACCATAGATGATTTAATAGCTGTATGTAGCCCTTGCAGAACGTCATTAAACCGGTATCACTGAAGCTTGTGTGAAGTGGAACAGATCAGTACATTTGTGCATACATACTAGCTCAGAGGTTGTTGTTATTGTTTCACATAACGAGAAGGATTTTGAAAAAGGTAATGTGCAGATAGCGGAGGGGGAGGACATGGCAACTGAAACAGTCTCCCAGTTACAGGCTTACACTCGCAGTCCACATCTGTCAGATGAGGGTGACAGAGATTCATAACATTACGAAAGAGAAATCAAGGAACTGTTTATCCAAGCAACACCCAGGAAACAGTTCCGCTATGTAGAATTAAAACTGTGATATGACTCAATTTTTATGACCGATACCAAATCGAACAAACTTGTGACACTTTTTATGACTTCAGCTCTATGGTGTCCATGCACTGACACATATCCAGATAATGTCAACAGTTAGACACTGCATCACTGCCTTGTGATTGATTAACACCTGACTGGGACAGCCTGGCACCAAGGCACCAAGCCTATGAAAGATATAAACTACATACAATAGAAGTGGTGGAGCTTGTTGGTAACTATGTTATACTCAACACAGATCACCTAGCTATGAACAACATCTGTCTGGTTGGTAGAGAACAAATATGTCAACGTCTGTGCAAAGGTACTAAGTAAAAAATGTTAAATATTGGATCGAGGGCTGTACCCAACTTACAATTTTCAGGGTCGACTCAAGTCTCAAGCCTTTCAGTACAAGGAACTGACTCTAACATCTCATAGACACCCATTTTGAAACCTAGGGTAAGACAAGGTCAATCTATTCTAATCGTTCATTTCATTCATTTCTCGTAGACCACCATATATAAGGACACAAGGTGTAAACTCAAATGTTTTGCATCGTAACCCAAATTGTTTATGCAATAATGAGTAAAATAGCAAAATCTCTAGCTGCAAGAGTGTTAACAAGTCAACACAAAAATGTGAAAAATAATGGGAGAACAGGGCAGTAAGAATGTTTAAAAAAAACACCATCTGGAAAAAATCTGGCCATCTGAAGTATAAGTGAAATGTCAAAGTTTCATGTGATAAAATCAACACTTATGTTTTTTTTTCTGGGACTGAGAATCTAAAGCAGGTAAACATAAAAAGGACTTAATTTTTTTGTGTCTTACTTTACATAAGCAGATTGATTTGACAGCCATGTCTCGTGACCACACCCCCTCCCTCTGACTCTCTACCTCTGCTCTTCACACCCAGTGCTTTGTAAATGGAAGGTGCAAAGTGACTGAAACTGAAGGGGCACTGTCATGCTTTATTAAGTCCCTGTGAAATGACCGCACATGACTTCTACTTTCTGTAAAGTACCTCAAGTCTCTTAAATGGTGACATCATCCTGCATTAGTGGGTGTAAATTAAAATTTCTAATAATAAAACCCTCATAAAAATTTAAACATCCTCTCTCATCCACCTATCCCTTCGAATAAAATTGTGTGTGTCTGCCGATACTCTGAAATCTCTGAAATACTACTGCTTTGCATTTGTGAATGATCGTTCCCTGCACTATGTCCCTCCCAAACCTCCTGTTTCAAGAGAAAATACATAAAATCAAGAAAGTAAGAGTCCATGTCATGGGTCCTTTGATTAGGAATGAGTGCTGTGCCCAAATTAACTTATAAGCAGGTGCACCCATGACAAAGATAATACAGAGTAACAAACTTGGAGCAAGTTATTAATCTGTTTAACTACCTGACTGCAGCAGCATGCTTGACGGCATTGCGCTTCTGGCCATAGCGCACCAGCAGCTCCTCTATGGTCATAGTGGCCTCCTCATGGAGCAAAGCGGCCTCCTCTGTGTCCACTGGAGAGGAATGGAGGGGAAGAGAAATGGGGAGGGTTTTGAGAAAGAGAGGCAAGAGAGACACTTAACAAGTCCTGTTTGTAAAACAGAAGCAGCACATACTCACTTCTACATAACATGCTGTAGACCATAATCATGACATTGTGGCTGCCTGTCCTTTGTGTTCTTGCTGTTCTATAGTTAATATTTTTTTCTTTTACTAAGATCACGTTCCTTGATTACTGCTTTGTGGATGTCCGTGTGAGGTTCGTTTCACAGAGTGAAATGAACAGTCATGCATTTTTCCATATGCCAGCAGCTGATTTCCCTGATTAGCAGAGGAGGAACTAATCAGTAAAATCATGTACTGTGGTTTTTGGTTTCAGTGAAAACCTGCAGACTCTTGGCCCTCCATGGAACATGTATAACTTCCTCTACCAAAGTGCAGCCAAAACCAAGGACATGGTTATGGTTTGACTACTATCAATGATCAAACCACTGAGATTGTCAATAACCATAAATATCTAGAGTAAGTGATTGACAGTAAGTTGAGTATTTTGAGGCATACAGATTCCATGTACAAAAAGGGCAGCAAATGCTTTTCTCTCTATGGAAGATTAATTGTTTCAAGGGTGAACAGGACAATTAGGATGATATTTAAGAGAAGTTTTATTGAGTCTGTGCTAAGACAGAGCAATATGGACAAAATCTAATATCACAATATCTTTGACCAAATGCCTGAATATTGATATTGTGATGATACTGTAGGAATGACTGTTGATGCATTCATAAGATATTTACACAAAAGATAAACAATAATCAGTAATGTGGATGTCAAGACCAAGCAGGTAGAGCTAAATATTAAAACAGCTAGAACAGTCTGACATGTTCAGAGAATTGCAGGTAAAGACAACACTTATGACATATCACAATATTACAATATCTGAAATCTCAAATTACATCTAGTTTCATATCACAATATCTATAAGATATTGTTATATTGCCCCAGCTCTGGTCTGTGCTGACCTTCTCTATTTCTGCTACGTTTGGCACTGTGAATGTGGCTATTAAGTCCAGAGTAAACAAAACAGTCGCCATAAGTGTGTATGGTCATAAGGGTGGAGCAGGCCCAGCTGTCAGGCCTCTTCAAAAGACAGGTGGTGAGGAGAGCCAACAGCATACTCCACTGTCTGGCCCATCCTCTCCATGCGGAATTTGAACTCCTATCCTCAGGTCGACGCTTTAAAGTACCTGCACTCAGGTCCAACAGGATAAAGAACTCCTCTGTTACCGCATGCCATCTCCCTACTCAATCAGAGCTAACACCAGGTCTATAATCTTGTGCACTTTAAGATATATAATAGTCTGATTTCAGGAAAAAAAGGTTGTACATTTATATAATCTCTGGTCTAAATAGCTGTGTTTAACTGTGGTGTTTTTATGTAGTCACTGTGATGTTATTACCTGTCCGTGAAACAAATGTCCAATCTGGGACAATAAAGTGATTAAACTGAATTAAACGGTTCTCCATCCCCAATATACACAGTTGAGATCTATGACACTGAATAAGGAAACATGTCTTTAAGTGCACAAATAAACACAATATATATAATTTTCTTCCATGGTGATACATAAGTATGTATACACAAAATACACAATTTCCAAAACAAAAAGTCCCTGGTAGTAATAGTAGTAATGCAGGCCGATGTCTGCCATGTTTTTTTGTTTTGTTAAATTCTGTGTTGTAGATCCCAGCTGTGTATATGGCAATATGCATGAAAGCTCTTCAATCTGTTTTTGAACAGGCCATACGTTTACATACACACTAATGATTCTATTACTGTGGGTTGTAGCCAGGATCATATGACATTCATATGTTTGTCACATGTTACAACACCCTCTGATTTCCCCATTTTCTCAGTCTTTGATTTCGGTGGACAGAAGGGCAAAATGCAGAAATAAAGGTGCATTTTGAGATTTCTCTGGATTAGAGTAGACTTGGCCTAAAAATGAGGAAGGCCAGAGGTCCCTCACAGCAACATTTTGATTAACAACAATCTTCCTTTCTGAATGTTTATAATTCAACATGTGAACATTTTTGTGCCTTAAAATTTAGATCCATATAGTGTAAGAGGTCTACTCACAGTCATCCTCCTCTGCCACCTTCTCGCTGGTCGGCTCCTCAGTTGGTCGTCCAGCAATCTGGATCAGCTCCTTGATGACTTCCTCTGTGGTCATTCTGCTGTCAATGGCCAGGAAAGCATCTTCCAGAGCCTGGCAAGAACGCATGAAAAGGTTAAGTCACACACTCATACAGCAAAGCAAAAACAAATACAAACACAGACAACTACAAACTTAATTTTCTCACTGGTAAAAGGGAAAATGAAGAGTGAAGACCAGCAACACTTTGTCTTCTCTGTCACCATTTTAAGATCAAACACACCAAGCCATGGCTTCTATGTCTTCTCACCTTCTGCAATTTTCCATCTTTGTAGGTCTTCTGCTCCTTGATGATGTCAGGAAGGTACTTTGAACAGTACAGGGCCACCTCCTCACCTAGAGGGGAGCAGGAGATGAAACTAATACTCCGTACTGGGGTCTCGATATGTTTTACTTGGGCCATGTCCACACTAAGCTGGGTAAATTTGAAAATGTATCTTTTTCCCCTCCATTTTAGGGCACGTTCATACAGGATAAGGCGTTGCAATGCTGTGCTTCAGGTCTGTGTAGATGTGAGTGTGTCACTGCACGACCCGTTCGCTTCATCTGTTTGCCAGCTATGCATTTGGCCACTGCAGCATGATGTCAGGTTGCACTGTGGCAAAGCTGATTCTGGTTCAACTTTACCAGACATTACTGCATTTTTTTGGAACCTCCTGCGGTCCAAACACACTATTACCATTAAAAAGAATGAGTCGTGTTGTGTGGTGTTGATGGACAGCAAAACAGTAATTTTGGGATTTACCCATCTTAGTGTAGACACGGCCTTAAATAGGTGTGCAAGACAAAAAAAGCACTGAATAAGTGGAGAAAAGTAAGCAAACTGACTCTCAAAGAATGGGTGTGTTGTGTTTCACAAAAATGTAAAAATGAGGAAAGATAATAACATTTAGATCTCTGATTTATGTCTGTGAAGGCATGTGTGCATTTTTGGAAGGACCATTTCTGGAGACAACAGATTTGTGGACAGTCTATGATTTGATATTTTTCCAGAGTGTGTAGGTGTTACCTCCATGTCCATCATACACAGCAAACATGGCAGTCTCGTCATCAAGCTCTGGGATACAGTTGTGAGCATCCTGTGACACCGCAAATAAAGAACAATAAACATCAAAAGACACAAAACATGAACTGTCGCAAATCTTAAGATGTCAGAGTTCCTGTTCTATAGTCAATAATGAACTTTGTGGCATAGTGTTTGCATCCCCTTTATGTCTAACCAATTCAGTCATAAGGAAACTTACGACTGAAACTTACTTACTTATGCAGTGGTATTTTGCACAGAGCTGGTGTTTTCTGGGAAAGTGACTGATATAGTTGAGATGAAAAAATTCTTAAAGGAATAGTCAGCGGCAGTGAAATACTTTGCTTCACCTTTGAACTCAGTTAGGCTGAAGTAACTGCGCTGTCAGACCAGATAAAGCAAACACCAGCCACCAATTTTACGCTGGTGAAAACACAATGCCTCCAAAATCATTGGCCTCCCCACTCCCGACCTCTCCAACCTCAACAGCGGAGCAATCACACGTTGATGCACACGACCACAGGAACCCCCTCAACCCATTCTTCACTCTACTCCCACCTGGGTGCAGGTACAGAGCCCTGGCCTGGAAACTGGCACGCTACAGACGAGCCTCACCCTCGCTGCCACAACATCATTAAACAAAACACCCCTGTACCTGTTAGGTACAGGCGCTGTGTGTATAAGGTCGTATGCATAAATGTGGACGTTTCCTTACACTGGCCTCCAGGATTGTTGTAGAATAGATTTTACTAATTTCTTTTAGGGCTCTACATGGCCTCTCTCCCTGCTATATCTCTGACCTCACACACAGGTACATACTTCACTTTGATCCTCAGGCAGAGGTCTTTCGTCTGTTCCAGCGGCCCAGCTGAAAACTAAAGGGGACCAAGCGTTTGGGCCCCGAGGCTCTGGAACGACCTACCCAAGGATATCAGGTCGGCTGAGTCAGTGATTTCTGTTGAGCCTCTTCTTAATACATATTGGAGAGCATTTTCTGATTTTACTGAGTTTTAATTTCCTTTCAACTGTCTTTTATTGGTTTTTACACTCAAAATTATTTCTTAAAACCTGATGAGTTTGACTGTTTTATTTATGACTTGTATTTATGTTGTTGCAGCCTTTGTGAAGCACTTTGTAACACTGATTTTGAAGAGTGCTCTCTAAATAAAGATTATTATTTTCTTTCATGCTGTCATGCAGCGGTGTTTACTGTTTCAATGTATCTGTGTGTCTATGTAAAGTGCTGTGCAGATTGGTGGCAACAAAAGGACAATAGAGAATCTATCTGGCTGGAAGTGAGAACATCAGTATTTTGAAGGATTAACTTCACCAGCCACAAGAGCTGATGGTTCCAGCTCCACTCCAGGTTTACATCATCACAGCGTAAGAAAGTGATTTATCTGTTATGATAAATAAAATACTTTGTGAAGTAACTAAATTTTCTACCACTAGTTCGTATTATGCTTCTTTTTTTTTTAAGAATGCTCAATTTTCACTATTACAATACTTAAAACACAAACCCACAGTCATATTGTATACTGTATCGCTATGTAGATACTTGCCATAAATGTTGAGGTATGAAATTATGCCCATATTCTGCAGCCCTAGTGCCCGCCCTGACCTAGCTGGCGCTACATCAGGGTTATAAAAGTAACTGTGCCAATAACAAATGACAGGCCTTTTGTCTTGTCAGTGCCATAAATCCATCTATCACTGCAGCAGGCCACATCATCACTAGCTTTATTATTAATTTTAGATGGATAATATCCTATGGCCACGCAACCTGACTTCCACTTTTAACTGAAATGCCTGCTCCTCTTGGACTTCATTTGCCTTGGTCTTACATCTTTTTACAGTGTTACTTTATTTTCCCCTGCTGTTTGACTGTGCACTGGATGCCCTGCTCTCCCAGGCTACGTTCTTGCTTCGTTTCGACCCGCATTGGGCAGGTGTTAATGTCAAGCCCTCAACACCAGCCGTCCGTGTTATGCTGGTGAGTACTTCCGAGTAGTTGGTGAGAAGTGAGTATATTCGTATTTTGAAGGATAAACTTCACTAGCCACCACCGCTGATGGGTCCCAGCTCCATTCCAGGTTTATATCATGAACAGAATCAAGACATTTTTTTACCCTGTTCCTTGTGTACAATAAATTACGAGGCGATTGCGCTGTCTTTCACCACCAGCTCATCATTTTTTCTCTCCGCCTCACCTCCATGGAGACACGCCAGCCCTGCATGGCAGAGAAGCCGTAGCTCATCTTGCTGTTGCCGCCGTCGGAGGAGCTCTTGGTCGTGTTGGGTTGCGACAGATATGCCCCCATGGTTGTCGGCTTTTATGGCTTTTCGACCTGTTAAAGGGACGAGAGGGGGGAAATACAAGACTTTTTGGTTCTCACAGACAGAAAACAGCCCCTCTCTCATGACTAGTGTTACCTAAGTCGTTGCATTTATTCTCACAATGGGGCTCCATTAGCCAGCTTGGCCAAAGTGTTGTTAGCTAGCTGGCTAACGTTAGCAACACAACAACAAAGTGGACGCGGCGGCTAACTTAGCTAACACAACCATGCTAACTGGAGCAAACCCGGCTAAAGTTCCGAGTCGTAACCCGTGCCCCGTCACCCCGAGCAACGGCGCCGTTTGACAGGAGGAAACCCCGGCAAAACACAGACACTTTACCTCTGTAGGTAAAGCAGCCCAAGCCTGTTAAATGTGCTGCCGGAGAGCGGGATTTACATAGGAATAACTACACGTGTGGAGGCAATTGCTATCAACAGACCTTTCAGAGAGCAACCGACGCCGAAGAGGAAGTGGGAGCCCGCGCGCATGCCCCTTGGTTAGAAAGGGGCGCGTTCGTGGCGTACGTCTAACGTCATGACGTATTCAGAATCCGTATCAGAAATACTTTATTAATCCGCGTGGGGAAATTTGATAAACTGCGGTTGCTCATGTTCTGAAGAGAAGAATTAAACTATGAGAAAATCGCAAAAGGCATAAAAAATAAAATTAAAAAATATGCCTTACAAATTTGTAAGGCAAGAATATGTATCTATCTATCTATCTATCTATCTATCTATCTATCTATCTGTCTGTCTGTCTGTCTGTATAGATAGATAGATAGATAGATAGATAGATAGATAGATAGATATGTCCATCATGTATAAATGTGTGCAAATGTGTGCATTCCACCTATATACACCATATATACACAGGGATATTATATTATTGAATTTTTTATTTGTTTTTTTTATTATTTTTTTTTAATTCATAGTCCTGTTTATTACATTATACATTATGTTGAGCACATGTCTGAAATGTTTGTCTATTTGAATGTGTTGTAAAAAAGATTTAAAAAAAAAAAACAAACAAAAAAAACAATAAGTTGATATGACTCAACTCCAAAATAAGAAATTTCCTTTTAAAAATACCGGTAATATCTTTTTAAAAAATTTAAGATGTAACCAAAATCTTCTGGACATGAGAAAAAAACATGCTCTAACGTTTGTTCTGTCATGTTATCTTTGTCTGTGTTCATGACTGTAAATAAAGATTTACAAAAAAAAAAAAAAAAGAAAAAAAAATTTGAGTTGACGCGGGAAACCAGGGGAAAGATGGCCGCCTG
>OMLB01036428.1:3693-14967 GCA_900302555.1 Myripristis jacobus | reverse complement strand
TTGGGTTTTTTATGGGGCTCCAACCCTCTGCTGCCTGTGCTGCCGCCGCCGCCGCCGCTGCTGCTATAAAGCCTGCTCAATTGAATGCAAATGAAGATGAAGACGATTCAATTCTTATTCCCTCTCTCTCTCTTTCTCTCTCTCTCGCTCTCTCTCTCTCTCTCCCCCTCTCTCCTCTCTTCTCTCTCTCTCTCTCTTTGCGGTGAATGGATGGGAGTTGGTGAAGCTCTTGAGCCCACAGCTGAGCAACAGAGCCGCACTCCATTTGATTATGCAACCACAATCACACTAACTAGGACAGGATATCACTGCTTCACATGGGGGCTAAAAATACAACGGCAGGTAATAACCAGCCAAAATCCATTAAAAACTCGACACCAGCTATCTTCCCAAAAAGTTTTATTGGAGAAAACTATTTCATCCAGTCAAAAAAAAAAAAAAAAAGTGTGAAATGTGGTAGAGGATTTAGCTGGTCTTACTGCAAGTAACACCATCCCTGACCTATTTACGCAGTATCATAAGCATTAAAGTCATATTTTTGTGCACAGCCTTAAAACAGAACATGATATAGATATGTACAGAAGATATACTGGTTTGAATATTACACAGTTCATGAGATTATGGTGACTGAATGTCATTTTCTTGGCTTCTTTTCTGAAGATTTCGTGGTCAGAAATGTTTCAGGTGGTAACGTCGCAAAGCACTTCAGGTGGAGTCTTACCTAACATTTATCTCATTTACAGAAATGGAAGGGGGTTATGTTTTGGCCCCATGTGTTTCTTTATGTGTTTGTCAACAGGATATCAATAGAAGTTATTTCCAAGAATCTTTGCAGGAAGGTTTTGTCATGTGGCAGGGAAGAACTGATTAACTTTCTCATTTACTATTTTTCAAAAACAACAAATGTCTTCCAGTGCAACATTACAAGACATTTTGCATAAAGAAACCGATCGCTGTATCAACCAATTTGACTTAACAGGCAACAATAAAATAGTAATTTTACCCCCTCTAAATAAATTATTAACTTTGTTTTTTTTCTTCATATATAATTGCTTTTCCTAATTTAATGGGGACAACTGAGTAAACATGAAATTAACATGATGATATGTTGTCAATGTCCTTTGCACTAGGAGCTAGTCAGCAAGGAAAAAGAGGAAGTACCTGACACATAAACTTGGGTTATCATAATATTCTTGATGTTTAAATTACTGGAGTGAAATTTACACAGGAGGGTTAAAACTGAGAGGCATCTTTAAGAAAACCAATGGGTGATCAGTTAGGGAGAGATGGGAAGTGCATAAAATAAATTTAGTAAAGTCCTGTGCATTCATTAAGAAATAAGCGACATTCTGGCATTGAAACAGCTGAACAAATTTTAAAGTCATTTTTCATTTAGTTGTGACTTTGAAATCCAGCAAAATGTGCATGTTGGGGTTTGCCACCTCGTTGAAACGGGCGTGTTAGGACTTCCAGTGGTGGAGCTGTTGGTGAACGGGTCTTCCCTTCCCGCAGAAACACCACAGGGTTTCCATGCAGGTGATCTAACGGGGCTACACTTTCCAGGGCAGGGTATCATTAACCTTTACGGTACCACTGAGGCGTTCTGTGGGGAACACAGGAACGCCTCTGTACCTCGGCTGTCCTTGAAACACCCGAACACAATACATGTTCTTGCTAGAGGCAGCAATTTTTTTCTGTTAATTTGTGCTGTCAGGGGTGAAGGAGAAGCCGCCGGTTCAACAGACCCACTGGAAACCATCGGGTCCATATGGAAAATGGCACTGATGTCTTTGTTTCTTCTATAGGAGGGAAGAGCGCTGTGCTGGAGTTTACCACCTTGGATGAGGGCGAGTCGGTTCCAAGAGCAGATCCAGTCGAGCTTCAGTCAAGAGAAAGTCCAAAAGGCGTCGAGACCAAGTCAGGACATGAGCAGAGTCCTATTTTAGCACCAAGACCGAGACAGGCACCGTGCACCAAGACAGTGCACCAAGACAGAGCAGAAATAATCCTTCAGGAGTCTCTTAAGGACACCTGCACAAAGTCTCGACTAAACCCTTCACAGAACGACTGATCCATACACAGGAATCTGGACCCGTGCACGTAAAGAGTGCGTGAAAACTAATGACATTACATTAAGAAGACGAAGAACTCCGCCCACTGAAAAAAGAGACATTTATTTATAGGCGTTTCAGCACAAAAGGCCTTCAGGGGCATTTTTTTGCTTCAAGAGGTAAACATTGTGACTCATTAACGTATTTACCTCAAGAAGTAATAAAGCGATGCCTTGTAAGGTTCAATGTGCCAGATTGTTTTTCTTCAAGTACCATCCACAGATGAAATTCCTGAAATTGTTGGTGCATGCTGGACAGAAAGGAAATTAAAGGAATAGTGCAACAAGTTTTTACAACTTACCCAGACTGAGAAAAGATGTTGGATACCATTTTTACCTCTGTACATCCAGTGGTTCGATCGGATCCAGGCTAATGACTCCAACAGATTTCAAGTCTTTATGCTAAGCCAACAAGAAATGCTACCCATAGGAACCAAACATACAGAGGTGATCATGCTATCAAACATCTAATCTCAGTCTGCTTAAGTTGGAAAAAGAGTATTTTGCCCAAAACGTTGGAGTATGCCTTTAATATTGCATCAGGTGGAAGAAGAAAAAACACAAGGCAGGAAATAGTTGTGGCCAGGATCAAGAAAAATCGAAGTCAAAACAACAAAAGCAGATCCAAGACCCAACAACTTCAGAAAAGTCTTGATTCAAGATCAAGACTGAACTCAAAAACTACGGGCCTGCAAGGAAGACTGAACAAAGACAAAGAAGAGAGACCTGGGAGGCTCGTACTCACTCTCACTGAATCGCCTCGGCGTTGTTTTTGATGGAAGACCACAGACTTCCACCGCTGAGACTTTTTAAAACAGAGGAGTCGGGCGTTTGTGAAACACCACTTCCCAAGTTTTGCTCTCAAACGCAGAGCCCTCAGACCGCACTCATCTTCCCTTAGTCGAAATGGCCCCAAGGCCCCCGTGGCTCCTCATTAAGAATGCATGGGCTGTTTGACTGGCTTCGGTAGACTCACTAAGCCAATTATTATGAGTTTTGCAGTTATGGAGCAACCTAGCTGAAATAGCAAACACTCCACTGAAAGGATGCATGTGTGTGTGTGTGTGTGTGTGTGTGTGTGTGAGGAGTGGTATGTGTGTATGTGTGTGTGTTGGAGGGGTGGAGGGAGGGAGGGATTGAAAGGGAGAGGAAAAAATAGCAGAGGTCTGGAGGGAGAGCATGTCAACGTTACTGATGGGGTCTCAGTTTGCTCAGAGGCTAAAAAATACAGGAAGGAGATAAAGAGAGATAGATAGACTTGTGTTGTGATATCGTCTTTTATCTGCAGTAAATTTCTAAACCAAAATATCTAATCCTCACTATATTTTTAAACTGAGTGTGCAACCTTATTTTGGACAATTTCTCTGTGGTTTTATACACTTGTCACCTCTGCTGCTGACTAAAAGACAAGTCCCCACAGATATTTGTTATGTATGACTACATGACATGCATATATAAACAGCTGAGTTCCCATGTTGACGCAGGATAAGTGACACATGCATGGGAAACATGGAGATTTGAAAAATTATGCATGCAGGACATGGCTGCATACTGTATGTAAGCAAGTTTGTGTGTGTGTATGTGAGAGAGATTGAACACATAGGTTGTGTGTGTGCATGTTTGCGTAAGTGTGCCATACAGACAGCTTGTGTGTGTGTGTGTGTTTGTGTGTGTGTGTCTCACCGAGCCACCTGGTTGATGACAGGAGCGAAGTTGGTTGGGCCGTACAGCTGAACGGTGCGCAGGCTCTGGAAATAAGCCTCCAGTACGCCTTCGATCCCCACACAGTTTGGGTTTTCTGTGTTTGAGTTCTGCAGGAGAAAAATCACTTCTTTCAGTTCATCCATTCACCCATTTTTTTGATTGAATCAGGGGGATGAAGCCTATCCCAACGTGGACATGTCCATCTTTTTTCAGTCCAGATTTCACAAACTTTTGGGCATGTTAGGCTCAAGGCAAACACAGAGTTGCAGGAGGATCGTCCGGTTAACCAACTTACCTTTTTAAGTAAAGAGAACATAACACTAAAATCACCCACATGCCCCTGGTACATCACAGGCTCTGATGCTGTAAAACACTTCAGCATGCACAATGTTGAGTGATACTAGGCCTTGTTCAGACTCCCGGCCCAAATCTGTTCTTTGTCACATCCAGACTGTATCCAGATTGGTTTTAGAAAGTCTGGACAGCAGAAAACCACACATAATGTGATTTTTTTCAAACCACCTCCAGATGTGGCTTTAAATTTGATTCCAGTCGGATTTCTACACATGCTTTTCAGTCCGGATGCTCTGGATGCTTAAATCAGATTTCAATGCATTTTACATTACATTTGTTTATAACGTATTTACAAGGCCATGCTGGGAGGAAGGCGGCGTGGTGGAGTTCGAGTCCAGCATGAAGCAATAGTAGCAATAGCAATATATTTTTTTTTCATACGTTATGTGGTTTTCTATGCCAAAACCTAACCTTTCTCTAGCCTTAACTGGGTGGTTTTGGAAGCTTAAGTGGAGAAAATGGCTAAAATGTTGCCCGACATGATATTTAAGATTTGGAAGGTAATTTTTAAGGTGACAGGTTTGTGTTGAGAATGACTGGCAGGCTATATTGTTTCTCGGTAAACCAGAGCAGGTATCCAGATTTGTCAGATCCAATGTAGCTTTTGATTAAATTTAATAAAACATCATGGCTGAGGTCTTACAGTGGAATTACCAAACTAGACGAGCGTATTTGTATCTGTGGAAAGAAACATGAAATTGCACACAATATAGCTCTGTCAGCTGAAAAATTTCATTATTGCATTGTTCATTATTTCTGAAATTATTATAGTCGCCCTACAGGAGAGAGATGACCATTAATCTAATTGTCTCTGCAGCCCCACCTAGTGGAAACGTCGCCACATGCCACTGACCTTGAGTTTATTTCATAGATTAGTAGCAGACAAATATAAAAGGGAATGAAAGCCAGGTAACAGTTTTTTTTGTTGTTTTTTTTTTTTTTTTTTTTTACTGTAAACAACTTACAAAAAGCTCTCAAGGCTGTCCTGACATTTTCAGAGACAGAAACCTTTCCTCCCGCCACCAAATGAGACCAAACATGACACTGAACTATGCAGTCAGGGTGTCACACACACAACTCACATAGAGATAACTCGATCAATGAATGTCTCTTTAATTTTTTAACTCCGCTTAAAACTCGACAATGTAAGACACGGAGATCAGGCCAATCTGCCCAAGTCGTACGTGTCTGACTCATCCTGCTTGCATAAAGGAAAGAGACGTGTGCTTTGTTCAGCCTGGACTCGTCTGCTCTTCAGGCTGGATCATTTATAAAGGCATGAAGTGAACCTGTGTGAAGCTCTCTGATCTCCCTCTTCAACGACGAGGAAGGTAATTGCATGGGAGAAAATCGCCTACCTAATAGAAGCGAAGAGAAAGACAAAGTTATTTCTTGGAGTGAAAGCTGATATTAAAAAAAGAAATTGCCTGAAGAGACTTTAACCCTCTCATTTCTAACAATTTCACTACGCATGTTAGTTTAGCAGAATGAAGCACTGAGTCAGAAGCAAGAAACCTTTGGATTTCTCTCTCTCGCTATACACATATCTATCTTTTCTGACATCCTTTATGCTTCTTTCACAGTTCCTCTCTCTTGTTTTTCAGTCTATCTATGACATTTACTAGGTGAAATCTTCAACAAATCAATTTTTCAGTCCTTGAAATACTTTCCCTTCAGCAGTTTGTTTTTGTTTTTTTTGTGACTGTTCACCTTAGATTTCATCTGAGCCCCAAACTTTTCTTTTCTTTTTGTTTTTTACCCAACCATGGTGACAGGAACAGAAACAGAAACAGGAAACAGAATAATATCCTATGATACACTTAATGCATTATTGCTTTTATTTACTGTTCTCTAGACGTCTTATCTGTCATCTGTTTAATATTTATTAATATTGTCTGTGTTGTCTTGTGTTTTCCACTGCAGTGTCTTCCAGCTAGATGTCAAATTAAAGAAAACACTCGAGAAAATGAGGCATGCAAAGTTTATTGAAAGCTGGTGCTTCCAGACAAGTACAGCTCCTCAAGATAATTAAGCAATTAACATAACATCCCATCATGCTTTGGATCGTGTATTTACAAAAAAAAAAAAAAAAAATGCTAGGCGGACCCAGCTGCCCATTATTTTGGCTTATTATAAGCCTTGAAAAGGAGAGCACAGTGAAGTTGATTGCGAGCTTTTTGTTAGGGTTTGTTTCACGGACGATTTGGTGATAAAGACTGTTGAGGCTGCTGATGTTTTGTGTGATGCTGGTATGAAAGTCTGAAAAGCCAAAGACGTCATCAATGGGAAGGAGCTGTCGATGGAAGTTCACGTCCTTAGACTGTCAGGTACATCAACTGGTTGGAGATGAAAAGCAGAACAGACAAGCGAGAAAAAGGCGGTGGAGAACTTCACATGTTTGGAGGGATATTTTGGGGCTGCGGTGCATGAACTCCTTAGTATTCCTAAAAATGCCGTTTTGCAAGTGAAGTGGTACAAAGAGCGCAGGCAGCGGTGCACTGAGTCATCTGGCCAGGTGAATCATCCCTCACCCTGCTCTCCACAAACACATGAGTCCGAAACAAGTCCAGGTTTTTTGTTTACCACGGTAAGGCTTTTTGGCGCCTCTGCTGTGTTGATGGTTTCGGTCCACTGCCGCTAAAATACATAACCACTCTGACTCATTCACAACATGGTGGGGCATTTTTTATTCCAGCAGGTATGAAGCTGCACAAAGGCACCACTGGTCACTAATTTTGAACATTTTAACCTGATGAAGCCCTCAAATCGGGATCGTAACATTGTTCTCATTCTAGCCCTCAAATGGCTCATTTACATTCGGCATTAAATACAGATATGGATGCAGACAGAGCCTTCGGTCTGTACTCTTGTGTTCATTTCGCCTGTCTTTATGTGTGTTTTTAAGAGGCTTAGGGATACACACGAAACTGAGCTGTACCACTGGAAATTGCGGTGGCAGTGAAGCCGATATTTCAAGCAAGACCGGTCCATGAGCGAGACATGAAGAAGAAATTTCTCTGATTGATAATATTAGAGAAAAGAATTCCCTGTCCTCCTGTGGCAATGTGTTTAATGACCTCACAAACCACCGTCGCCACCACCATGTTTGTCGTTGTCAGAGACTTTTGACCCTGCGCTGCCCCCTAGTGGATTTGTCGCTTAACATCCATACTGACATAAAGGACGCCTGGAAGCATGTGAGCGGTGACGGTTACATTGTTTGAAACAGATGTATTTATTTTTGTTGGTAAAGGGAGTATAAATGAGCGTCTCTAATATGACACCAAGGTCAATTTCCTGAGCGATTGTGAGCTACACACCGAAAATACTTGGTTAGGGTTGAGAAAAGGTGATTGTTACGGTCAGGGAAAGGTTTGTCGTAATGGTTAAGGTTAGGAAATGGTCATGGTTAAGGTTAGCAGAGCTAATATTAGTGAACAAACAATGCTCTAGCTTGGATTTGAACTCAGGTTGGCTGCTATATAAATAAAGTGTGATTTGACTTGATCATTACCTATGCACTAAAAATAAACACTCTTGGGTAGTCTGTTAAGAAAAAGATTGTTACTACCCGAAGATGCATTCATTGTATCCAAAAAAAACCTCTAGAGAATCTTAATTTGTTTTGTAGATCATCCAGATCAACGTAAACCATGAATCCAGCCACCTCAGTTTTCTGTACGAGGAACTCGCCCAGTTCTCTACCAGCCCACAGCGAACATTTTCTAGCTCCAACACCAAAACAGTAAACGAAGACGAGCTGCTCTGCGGACTCATGACGGTCCGACGTCTTATTAACATGATGTTGATGTTTCCTTTAGTTTTTACCTGCTCGCTGCTGCTGATGATTAATTATCTTCTCTTTTTCTGGGGCAGGTTCACTCACATGCCCTGAGGCTTTCTTCTACCTCTCCCCCTAATATTACTTTTTTAATTATTTCCTCAGAGACCATCATTTTTCTTTTTTCCAAGAACACGGACCATACTGCTTTAAAGTATCAAAACCACTTTCAGAAAACAGGGTTAATTAACCACTGACCCAGCGCGGCTCTGCAGTTGAAGCTCCTAACACATCGGTGTCAAATACTGCCCGCAAAAGACTATTTTTTTATTTTTTATTTCTTCATCAAATGTCCTTTAGGAGTGGAAAACACTTCAAGGCACATTAACCCTTAATTTCCTGTGAATGAATTATTGAAAATGTGTATGTATGGTTCCATCTTTATGTGCTCGTCACAATTGGTAGGGAGTTTGTTCATGTGTCATGTGACAGTGTTGCTGGTTTGTTCAGGTATTTGTGAATGTGTGAGGATAAAGACAAGTTGGGAGCCTTTTAGCAAATGCCCATATTAAAAAAAAATTATATGTTTTCTACATAAGTTTTAATACTGGTGTAAGTATCAGGTCCGATCCAGGCGTAATTCATGGATCAGATATGGGACTGATGTTACAGATCCACGCACTGAACACACTTTACTGTCTGTGGTATTACTATAATATTTCTGTAGTTAATCCACCACGACTGCCTCCACAGTGGTCTATCAGCCAGGATAGTGCATGCAGGGATTTTCTTCTTCTTCAGCAGCGCCTTCTGAGACACATTGTGCTGATTGTGTTACAGTGCCACAGTGGCGTGTGCTGGTACTGCAGTTGAATAAGATAATTATGTTGTAGTGCTCATTACTCTACTCAGTAGTAGCTGATAACGCATCGCTGTGCACTTGATTCATTCAAGTTTTCAAAACATTAAAGGAGTTACCATGGCAATTTGCACTCTTACTTGTTTGTATGTGAAGCCACTAAACCTGCAGTTTAAATATACTGCTTTGGAATACAGTAAAAATGTATGTATTTTTGTATATTTTTGCTCTTCTAATAGTTTGGTGTGGTTTACTACAGCCTCATGTACCCTTGCACACAGTACCAACAACAGCAATAAACAATTACAACAACAACAACAATAATAATAATGACACAAATAATAATCAAGAAAAAAGGGCTCTGGTATTGGATTGGTACTCTGTATTGGCAGATACTGAAGGCCCAAGTATCAGAATCAGATCAGAGCTGACAGAAAGTGAATCGGTACATCCCTAGTTGTAATCTCATTGGTTTTTTAGAGCATTAAGTGAACAAGTTATGGTCAGCCCAGCTGCACTTTTCAGGAGAAGCCGACTCATTTTCTGCTCTCCTCAAGCCATACATTGTTTGACAAAAAAATGACGATGATAAAACTTTACATTTGATGAACCCTAGTCTGCCTGCTGTTCTTCCGGCAGCCTCTTAACAATAGATTCCTAATTAGAGTTGCCTTAGCATGACGCAGCTCCAGGCTTTGTTACGCTGAAGTGAACTCTAATTGGGAAAGCTGATTAAACCGCCGCCCATACGAAAATGAGCAAAGTTATAAACAGTGATGAATCTAGACAAGGCAGATGCCGACAGTTTCATCAACCGCTGAATTCTGGGATGGGAGGGAGTCGAGAAAAACAAGGGATTTGAATTTTGGGAAAGGAAAAAAACAGATTGGAAACGACAGTTTCAGGTCAGAGAGGGGTATGAAATCGCTCCAGTCCATTTTGAAAGACCTGAGGCGTGTCGTTGAGATGTTTACCCCAAGAGTCACGTGTAAAAACTCTTAGCATTTTCTCCTGCAGCCTTGGACCGGCACCAAATATAAGACTCTTTTATTTTCATGCTCTTCCACCAGTCCTTCCCGCCCCCTTTTCTCTCAATTTCTTCTGAAGTATCCATCTAGGGAGATCCAAGGATAATTTTTTTCTTCCATTTTGGTGCTTCGGTAATTGCTGTTGTCCTATTGGCTGATGATGCTAAGCTAAGCGGTGTATCATCAAAAAGTCTATTTTCGTCCTGTTGTTTGTCTGTCTCCTCTCTTGTTTGTCCACTACTCCTAACCTATCAAACAGATGGAGTTTTTTCCTCTCGGTGTGAAGATGCAGCATGATTCACAGTGTTTTCTTCCTCCCACCCCTTTGTTCCTTTCCTCTGCCTCGTTCAACCACTTCACACGGCTACTCCACAATCCCCTATAGCTTGTGGGATTATACAACCTTTGCCGCACAGCTTCCTTTCATTGACATAACTAGTTGCCCTGAGTTAGCTGCATTGCTGTGCGGAGTCAATACATTGCAGGTGTCCTGGCAGAAGGGAAGGCTGCAGGGGTGGGTTTGGTCTTTGGTCTTTCTTTCAAACAACAGGTGTAGATTTAAGAATAAGCTTTTTGACAGAATCAAATCGAAACTTGCCCTTTGGCTTTTTACAAAGTAAACGCAATATTATATAATGATAGTACACCTCTGGCATGTCTCTGCCCAGGAGAACTGGGTGGAAACATAGGTAGTGCATTGACTACACGTCAAAATACACAAACATGTTGTAAGTCCTCACAGTTACTTGGCCCATATTCATAAACTTGGTTTCCTCAGGTTTGTGAGACGCAAACTTAGCAGCATGGTAACTGGAGGTGATTCACAAAGTCGCTGTGGTCCTGATTAGTACAGAAGAATCAAATTAGCATGGCCTTATTGTCAGGTGGGTCCAAGGCAAAAGCCAATGAGAATCAACAAGTTAATGAGCTTATACAGTACATATCTAACACCCACCATATCAGCCATGCGTGGAGGCACAATGGAAAGCAAACCCTCAGAAAGAAGAGGAAAGCTGAGATTTTCGCCAGCAAAAAATTTGTGTATTAGGGTTAAAGAGGTTTTCTGGTGTTTTCCTCCTCCAGGAAACCACTACCTTCCTCCTGCACTCCGGCTGCTGCAGTGTAGTATAGTGTTGCTATGGCAAACTCAGTGATTTGGGGCAGTGGCATTAAATAAGTATGCCAACTAAGGAACCATAAGTAACTGCCATAGTATTATAATTATTATTAGAAAAAGAGGAAGAGGAAGAAGAAGAGGAGTTTACAGCTTGCCACTAAGCAGTCTCACCTTGCCCTCCACATGGCCGGGAGGTAACAGCAGATTTCTGTCATTTGAATTTGCAGAGCTAACAGGATGCTGCACTGTTACTGCGATGCCTGTTTTCAAATTCATTCAATTTAAAGTCTCCCTCCAGTCATTTCCAGTCAAGTCCCTAAC
>OMLB01036426.1:0-23527 GCA_900302555.1 Myripristis jacobus | reverse complement strand
AAAAACGGTGCGCGGGGGTGCTGTTGCTGAGACTGTTCGATTCCTTTAGACAGTTTTACGTTCAAACTTTAAGAGATTTAAACTTTTTCGCCGGAAATGGTCCGTTAGCTTGAACAACCTACCAGCCGTCGGTTGCTTGGTGCTGTAAACACGAATATCACCTCATGACTCTACAGGTGAGGGTAAGAAAGTCTGCTTATTAGCATATATTGGCTAAACAACATCAAGCAAGGGAAGTTAACTCGGGGTTGTAGTGTCGCTAGTCGGCGAAAGCTAACTCGGTTTCGGGGTTTAAAGTTACTGTTACCGTATCTTAATTTCCTGTCTTTTCCAGCTGTCAAAATGAAGTGTTTGAAGGTCGACGAATACATCAAGCGCACCGCTTCTCTGAGGGACACGGCTCTTTTATCTGAAGAGCTACAGGTTAGCATGCCGGCTTTCTTAATTAACAATCTCACTCATTAACGCTACACGCTAAAGTAACAGCATCAGCCATTTGCTGGTTAATATAAATTCTTTGGTAACTGAAGGTGGGTCTGAATGTTAGGCAAGTACTGAATATTAGCTACTTTTTCCTGCTGAGTTATTTGCTATGTCAAATTGAAGGCATGTTTTTGGATTAAACCTACAAATATTATCTTGTGCATGATTATGTTTATCAGCCTGAAAGAGGAATCTAAATCAGGTTTAACTTTACATATTACAGAATTATGTGAAGAGTCAACCTGGGCTTCATGGTCGGACATTGTGTGACAGAGTCATTAGAGCCTGTAACCATCAGCTTGGAGTTGGACCACCTGACCCTGACCACATCAGTCAGCTGATAAAGCTGGTGGAGCTTGCCCTTCATGGATATGATTTGTCTGGAGCACATGTTTCCCAAAACAGCCCTTTGTACATGGAAAAGATAATTTTCCATATTGTCAAGAAACTCAGCTCTTTGGGGGTTCACACTTTATGCAGTCACCTAGCCCGGTTGCTTTACAGCAGGCTTGCTCCAGTACAACAGGTATGTATCAGATGAAGATTATTTACCCCTCATTCACACAGCATGATCAGTTTGTGTGGTGTCAGCATTAACAAGGTACCCTCTCTTCTATGATCTGTAGGTTGAGGATTACTGTGTTCTTGTGCGAAGCTGCTTTTCAGTGCTCTGGAATGGAATATCTTCTACCAAAGACGGTACAACCCTGAATCACAGGGACAAGCTTCGCTTCCAGATACAAGCTCTGAGCTTCCTGCTGTTGTTGGACAGAGAGAGCACTGTGCCTCCCTCCTATTCCAAAGCTCCCATTTACACAGAAGATGCCTTGGTGGCATTTGAGAATAGCTGTGGGACAGTGACCAAGGAGGATGCTTCCTTTCTTCTACAGGAAACACACACACTCTTCTCGATGTGTTGGACAGGTGATAGAGGCAGTGATGGAAGTGGTGACGGGCAGTCTGAGAAACGCAATTTGGCCATTCTTTCTGAAGTGTTGCTGGTTACAGCTAAACTACTTTGTAAGGCAGGCCACTGGGACCTGGCTCACACTTTACTGGATGAAACTGAGAGCAAGATCATCTGTCATCGTACACCTCTGGTGCTTGGCAAATGGGCGGTAAAAACTCACTCTTCCATGACATCTGGAGAGGAGAACGGCCAAGCTTTCACAGAGTGTGCCCGAGCCTTGAGGTCTCTTCCAGTTGACCTGGGGGACCAGGAAGGTCATGCTGTTCTGGAAGGATGCAGTCTAATGGTATGGGCAGTCGACAGTGGACACAGCAAAGGACTAAGTGGATCTGCGCTCCTGGCCTGGTTTTCATTTCTTGAAGAGCATCAGGAGCAAATATTTAAAGTACTACAGAAGGTGAGTGTGGTTGCCAGTAAAGGAAAGGATGGGTCTCCTTCCTTTTATATTGGTGAGCAAAGTAGGGAGGATGCAGGAAATGTATAAAATTAGGGGCCAGCCAAAATTGTTTTTTAAAATCTTGAGCATCTTGACAATAGTAAGTTGTCTCACATCCCTACACTGCTGTATGTAGTGTAATAATATGTACTGTACATGTGCACATGCTATGATGTTTTACCTGATGTGTGGTTTAACAGAATTTGGCGTGCCAGACTGAGATCAGCAGACTCCAGCAGTCACTGTGCTTCAGTATGTACCAGGGCTTCGTATTTGCTTATGAGAGCATGCTGGCCTCCCAGGTAAGGATAATTTTGTAACCTACCCTGAATTACTAAAGCTGATACTTTATAATTATCTGGATATGATGATTTTCCCACAGTTATAGAAATGCACTAAGACATGTACAGTATTTTGCTGCTGATTGTGGTTTGCCTGTCTTAGCTTGAGAGCAGTGATACTCTGGACAGAGTGCTGCTGTACTGCCAGGCCACAGCTGGCCGGATGATGACCGAACTACGCAAGCTCCCTACGGATAACATTCTCATTAAAGCAGGTGTTACATTTTAACCTTCTGTCTTGTATGCCTCTTCAGTTTTACTTGTTTGATTTTATTACTGGGTACATTGTGTGCTTCTGACATCCTACTATGTTATGGGTAAGTTTTACTTGTGCTTGATTTGTAATTTGAAAGACTCTAGTTGCCTTATATTGAAAACAGTGCTATTTTTCCATGGCTGTGCTTTTGTGATTCCTATATGTCCTGCAGTGGTTGCTGTGAGCAACTTGGTGTGTGGATTGTACAACCGGCGACTCTATGACCAGGCCTTCACTATAGTGGAGATTCTCTGTCAGGACCTATGCAAGAATAGACCTGGCTCTCTCTCTGTCGATAGGGTACGAAGCTCTTTTTTCCCTGTAATACGCCGCATTGTTTCAGTCTTACTAAATACACAGCATGTACCGTGCATTTATGTGTTATACTTGAAGTTGTTAAGTGAAACTAAAGTGTAACTTCAAAACTTCAAATTTTACTTTTAAGATAAGGTGAAACTTTAATGATCTTAGTGGAGAAACGTGGTAGACTACAGATCATACATAGAACATATTTTTTTCTTTACTTTTGTTTATGTAACACATGTTAATTATTCTTGTAGATTTGTAATTATATCCTCTTAAACATTCATAATTTGAAATAATATTTGTATTATCGTGTAGTTGAGCCGACCCTTCATGCTGGCAGTGCAGAGCTCTCGGCGGGGCGGGCAGCTGGAGCGAGCCTTAGACTGGGTTATCCTGTGGCTTAAGGCCCTGGGGGACGAAATCACAACTCATATGGCTGAACCCGTCTCTTTGTGGGTGAAAACGAAGGCTGATGCAGCCCGCATTGGCGAGGAGGACGCCCGGCTCAGGTATATACACTCTACTTAATCACACAGGGGGATGCAGACTGCTGTAAAGTCAAGTTTTGGTTGACCGAACAATAAGTTTGAATGATTTTTCATTAACTTTTTTGGTAATTGTGCAAGGATCTGTGTTAGATTAATTTAAAAAAATACTGACCTGCTATCTGTTTGCCCTGTTCTGTTTGGTCTTGGAATAGGACCCTGCGAGATGGTTTTGGTCCTGATGTTCCTGATGAGGCGGTAATGCTTTGCCTGTTGGAGGAGGAGCTGCGTGCTTACAAAGAGGTGGCAGGGGACACCGCACAGGAGCGTTACAACACTCTGTGTGATCTGCTGGACATCTGCCATGAGGAGAGCACCCACACACACCTGCGTGCTGTCTACCTGTGTGAAATGTCCCAAGTGGTGTGTTTCCAGGATTTCAGTGAACAGACTGACTGGTAGGAGACTTTACCTAGATCACTGCTTTATCATCTCAAATGATAAATAGTCTTTCCTGGCCCAGACTGGCTAACAACCTTTTGTGTCTGTGTTCATTAGTTGTGTTTGTTGTTACACAGTGTGGCAGTTGATTTTACCCATGAAGCTTTGCGGCTGCTCGAAGAAGAGCCAGTGACTGCAGAGAATGCTGACAGACTGAAGGATGACAAGGCCCACACTTTACTTTGGCTCTATATCTGCACTCTGGAGAAAAACCTTGAGGAGGTGGGCAGTGTTGTGTCTTCAGGGCATCATCTTACTTTCATGCACTTCTTCTTGAGTCTATGTATATGTTTTCAAATGCCTTAAAAGTTAGAGCTTGATTCAGAATTAAAAATAATTTTTAAAAAATTCAGATGTGAAATGAATGGAAACGGAATCAGAGACATCATGCCAGTATTCACAGGCTGAAGTAGGCTCTAGGACACAACATTTCTCTTACTGCTTTTTTAGTTACTGTTTTGTTGAGGAAAAATGTTGCATAAAATGTCAGCATTTAAACAAAGCTTTAAAAGAGAAAGTGGTTTTAGACAGTTTTTAAGCTAATTCTAATCTGTAATATACCAATTGTAAATGATAGGTATTTTTAAGTGTATATTTTTTACCTTGGCATGGATAAAGTCATTGATGTTTTGTTTTCCTTGGGCAGGCCATTGATAAGGAGAAAAAACTGCAAGACTTGCGTGAGCAGACGCAAGCTGTGCCAAATCCCATTGGGACCAATGATTTTGACTATGAAGACAAGCAAAAGATGCAGGACAGCACCCCAGTCTATGAAGGCCTGCATTTCAACCTGGCTGCAGAGAACAGTAGGAAGCCCTTTTTCATATTGTAATTCTTCCAACTGTAGTTTTATATATATAATGGCTAGACCTGATATCACAATGATTTTTTTTCTATTCACTATATATTGTAAATGGCCAAATACCTTTACACTGAACCAGCTCAGTTTTTCAGTTGCTGTCTCTGTTTCACAATAGCATCTGTTTTCTACCTGAACTGAGGTGTATTATGGACATTTTCTGTTCCCTCAGAGTTGTGCCAACCTCTGGAAAGAGCCCTGGATGAGTGGTCATCCCTTCTGCACAGTCCAGTCTTGCCATCTGTCAGGAACCCCAAGCAGACTCACAGCTCCATTGTTCTGACTGCTGCCCTCTTCAAACTTATGGGAAAGGTGACACAGTCGCTAGTCATAATTGTTCTGGAAGGTCTCTTTATTTTAGTTCCACTCCAAGGAAACTTCCAGATTCTACCTGAGCAGTAACCACTTCATACTTATCAGGAGGTGCTATATAAAAGGTTTTAAGAAAGAGAAATGCTTCCTGGGTGTTTCTATCTCATCAACTCTCTTTATTCTCTCCTGTGTAGCCTCTGAAGGCTTTGGAAGCTTACCAACTAGCTTTTGGCCTCTCACGTCACCTTGCTGATGGTCAACGAAGTGCCAGCTCCCTCTGTCAGTCAGCCAGGATTCTCCTCAGTCTCGGTTCCCCTGAGATGGCTTGGGTAATGCAATGCTGTGAAGACTATTCTCAGTGAAAATACTGTGTCTCAGTAAATCAAATAATGGGTCAAATTTTATTGTCACAGTTAACAATTTATGCGAGAATTGATATTTCAGACTTAACTAATTCTTGTTTTAGGCTCAGCTGGAGCAAGCAGAACAGTTTCTTACCTCAGATATCACTGCTGAAGGGCCTTCTTCCCTCTCCATGCTGGCTGTTCTATTGAGAGCTGAGTACTGCTACAGCACAGGACAGGTAGGTGATGCATATGCACCAGGGTTACGCAACCCCACTTTTTTCCCCATATCGTCTCTCTCTTTGTCAGATCCCATGTTTTTATCACACCTTTCTCTGAGTGCTTATTTTACTTCATAAAGTGAGTTGCCTATAGATTTCACAATATTACATATATTCCACTTGCAAGTACTCACTGAGCCACCACACACAGGAGTTAACAAATAGCAAACATGATGTGGTATTTAAATAGAAAATTGAAACGAAATGCTCTGAAGATATTACATGATGCCTATAACATGTTATAAATCCTGATATATGGTAATTTAGGGATAGTGCCCAACTTTAGTGTGGGAGCATGCCTTTGTGCACATCATAATTGTCTAGCTTCTAATTTCTTTCCTCCCAACTTTGAATCTGGACAGTACTTGAACAGAGATATGATTGCAGAGAATTTTTTGCTATGATGGGAAATTTAAGTTACTGATACAATTCATTTCAAATTTTTGTGCTTTGCTCTTTTTGTATTTGTTGTGACCAGTGTAATTTTGTAAGGTAAAAGGGGTAGGTTTATATAAGCTTTGCTTCTACCTACACCCTTTCGGTTACATAGTCTAACTGAGAAATCAGTCTTTGAAATGTACCGAAATAAACTCATTCATTCAATCATTCAGAATTTAAATGGGCATTTATCAGTTTTTGGATTTTACAGCTGGCAACTAACCCCCCTTCTTTATCTGGGGTTATCTCAGGTGCTGCGTGGGGTGCCTTATTTGTGTGAGGTGCTTAAAGAGGTGAATGAGCACAGACAATCCAAGACCTGGTACCTGCTGCGAGCCCAGGCTCTCCAAACCTGTAGTTCTTACCTGACTCTGGACACGGCTGCACTGCCACAAGCCCAGCGCCAGCGCATCACCCAGCATGGTTAGCAGAGGCATTTGCTATGCTTTCCTGAACTTGAAAGTTATAATTTTGCTGATCCTAAACCCCATTTTGATTTATTTTTGCATTTGTGTGAATTAAGAATGGAGGATAGTGGCTATAACATGTAATGGGAGGAACCTATGAGTTTTTGATGTGTTGATAACTGTGTGTGTGTGTGTGTGTGTGTGTGTGTGTGTGTGTGTGTGTGTTCCAGGCTTAAATAACCCAGACACAGCCTTGTATGAGAGCCTGAAGCTTCTCTGCAGCCTGCTGGTCACTCTAGTGGGGAAGGGCCTGTATGGGACTTACAGCAACAGTTCAGACATACGCTTCATCGACCAAGGTAGGCTTGTCTCACACACCATGCATTGATAATGTAATCTGGACATTATATCCATTTGTTTGAGTGTCGTCTACCATAATGATTCTCTCCATCTGTTTTTTGTGAACAGGAGATAACCTGGTGCTGAAGTGGCAGCTGCTGTCAGAGCTGCTGAGCTGCTCTGTGAAGATGGTAGCTGTGAGGAGCAGCTGTGGGGCCATCCATGACGCCAGGCTTCAATGCCTAGAAGCTCTTAAACTAGCCATCAAGCTGCAGGCACTCAGCCAGTATGTACACTGTAGTGGGTTTAATGTTTGCAGTAAAACAGGGTCATATATGTTGCAAGGATTATCAGACCATATTTGCTATTCCAAGATAGTTGCTCTTCTCTATTAAATAGATGCACCATTTTGTAACCATACTGTCAGACCACTGCATGATTTTTGATTGTTTTATGCACTGTTTGGCATGATACAGTAACAGTAGGCTACTAAGCACAGTTGTTAACAGCCTGAGAATGGCCCACTACATGCATGTGCTCATTTATCTCCTACATATCTCATTACTCAAATATTAAAATATGGTATTGTTATTGAGTTATTGTTCTGCGATTTTAAACTCTAGTAAAAGTCATGATGGATTTCAGTCTTTTTGTGTCCTTTCGCATGTTGTGTGTCATTGTTTAGTTGTGCGGAGCTGCTGGTGCTGAAGGCAGAGCTTGAGCTGATGCACGGTGAGAGAGAGGAAAGTGGGTTTGATCTGGACAAAGTCAGGAACCTTCTGGAACTTTGCACAGGTCTGTCAGAGGTATACCATCATTGATTCAAATATTACTTGTAGGAGTGTCACTCCTCTTGAGCTACAAAATGGACCTCTGTTGTTTTCTTCTAGATTTTTCTAATCAGGAGCAGAAGACTGAAGTGAAAATCAAGCCAAGGAAAGGCCGTCCAGCACAGAAGTCACAATCTGCTCTGCCCAACCAGGATGATGATTGTAAAGGCTTCCTGAGCACAAGGTGGTTCCCTAAAGATCCTGTGGAGAGAGATCAGGCCAGCTCCCCGCCTCTTAAAGCCCAGCCCCGCCGCTGGCTCTCCTCCTTGGCTCATGAACCTGACTGCCAGTGCTCCTGCTGCTCCGAGCCCTGTCTCGGCCGCGTCACTGCCCGATGGGCTGCTACACAGGCTGATCTGGCACTCCACTTGGGTCCCACTGAAGCAAGAGTCAGCTGGAAGCTACATCAGGCCACGTTAGCCCGCTGTAAGAGTGTCACTGCCAAACTTGGGACAGAATTGGCTAAAATCTTCCCTCTCTGTGGCACTGCCAAGGGTTCTGCTAAGCCTTCCCTGATGCAGGATGTGGTAGGCCATGTGTATTTGCGCATGGCCCTGTCTGGATTGGAGCCACAGCTTGACAAGGTCCATGGTATATGGAAGGTCCTGGAGGCTGGCTTAGCATTTGTGAGTGCCAAGTCCTCTCCAGAGCTCAGACCTCTGAGAGCAGGTCTAATGACAACCAAAGCAATAGCCTCATTACTTATGCTGGCTGCAGAGAAAGACTGCACCCCGGAAGAGATCTTCTGTGATGCTTGGACTTGGAACCCACCAAAACAGTCCATAGAGCTGGAATCAAAACACAAAACAGTGCCTCCTCCATCCTCACTAAAGAGGACTAAAGACTCAGTTAGTGCTGTCAAAGAGCTAAGTATTCCTGGCAAAACAAAAGAAACGAAGAAGGCTAAGGCTTCTGGACCCCAAATTATAATGATAAGCTCCTCATCCAAAGGAAAAAGTCTGCCCCCCAAAACACCAGTTGTGGTGAAATCATCCAAGTTCAAATCCTCTGTTAAGGAGTTTGGCTCTTTTGGTTTTGACTCAGAGGTTCCTACTTTGGCCTGTACTCCTGTCCAGAAGGTCAGAGCCCCTGGCTCAACACAGAGAGGAGCAGCAAAAGCTGCTCCTAGACTGCAGTTTCATGTTTATGAAGAGCTGTCTGCAGCTGAAACTGTCCCGCCTGTACCTGCTGCCCCCAAACGCACAAAGAAGTCACTTTTCAAGGTTTTTATAGAAATCTTTTCCCATAATGTTTCCAATTTTTGGCTCCATTTTCTTTTATTTACTCATGAAAAAACGTAATGTTTTTGTTTTTTGTCTTGGTGCAGGTGGAGTTCAGTGATGAGAGTGACACAGAGGTTAATCCCCAGGCAGAGTTGAAAGAAAAAAAGGATGTCTCTAAAAAACGTACCACTACCAGGTCAGCCCAGAATCTTAAAACAGCCCCAGAGCCAACTGTGGCTCCAAAGAGGCAGACTAGGAATAAGAAGAGTACTGCACTCCCTGTATCCACCTCTTCTGAGGATGAAGTGGCAGTGGTGCATCAGGCTGCCCCATTAAGAAGAGGCAGATGCAGGAGGCTGCCTGCAACGGAGGCAGCGACAGAGGAGTTAGAGAAAATGAGGACCATTGAAGAGGAGACTGATGGAGTCTTCAACATAAGCATCGAACAGCTGAGAGCATCAGACACTGAGACGGAGGACAATGCTGCTTCAAGTAAGAGCATTGATTAAATTGCCTTGTTATCACAATGGAACTTTGTATTAATGGAGAAACATTTAATTTTATTTGAATTAATTGCTCTTAGGGCAATGATTATATTGCAAATAGCAGTATAATTAATTTGTTCCCCAAATCATCAAGACTAGCAATTGCAATAATTGTAATCACAAGCATGACTTTGATTTTAGCCGAAATCATATAGCCATATTTAGCTTTGTCTTGTATTTTTAGCATTAATTTGTGTTTTTATTATTCCAGGCATAGATTTTGAGGTCTTGCGGAGGGATTTGTGTGGTAATTTGGAGAGGGATAATGTGTCTGAGCAGAGGAGCAGAGGCCATTTGAGAGAAGGCCTGCAAACCCACCTGTCTCATTCAGATGCCAGGCCAGGTGAGCCTTCAAACTGCACATTGTCACATCTTCCCTGATGTGATTCTCTCTTTATAATGTGATGCATAAACAGTGTTTGTTGTGGACTGTTATTGCTTTGTCCAATTTATGCCTTCTTTAGGTAGATACCTTACGTTTGTGGTGTTAAAATACATGCTCAGCTCAGTGTTCCTTATAAGAGAAGATTGCAGCAACACCTGATTCCTGTTCCTGTTGTCGGACATTCCACTTTCCAGACAGTCTTAATGTGGAAGCGGTTCAGTCATTGCTGCGGTCTGCCTGGTTGGCCCTTCAACACTTTCCTCCTACCACCCTCTATCCAAGCCTCTGTGCCCTTTTGGCCCTGACCTTGGGACAAAGGGACCCCATAACTACAGCGATGCTACATACCCAGTCTCTTGGTGTCACTAACCGCCATCGCATGAACAGGCATTTAGCCAGTTCTCTCAAGTAAGCATTGTATTAGAGGGGCACCAATGAGTGCTGAGTACTTTATTAAGAAATTTGACTTTTCTGACCACTATATTCATGCTCACTATGTTAAGTGCATTAATTATTTTCATCTATTAGTTTGACACATTCATGCTCTGTTAAACAATACAAACACATAGTAATGCAAGCTCCATTGTGAAAATGAAGATATTGCAATTTATTTGAAGGCAAATCTGGTGAATGAAAAATATTTTTTTCCAAATAGTTTCACAGCATATATTATAACATTACTTTTGATACATTTTTTCTCCTCATATGTGACAGTGACAACTGTGTTACTCGATTTTGAGGGCAAAATCACCCCACTTCTGGTATTATTCTGGTTGCCTTGCCTTGGGCTAGCTTGAACCAGGTGCTTTACTCCACCACTCTCCCCATTGCCAGAAACACCTAAGCTTGGCACAGCTGGCAGTTTCTGCTGAGTTAAAATAATCACCACAGTGCAGACACATTTTATCCCTTTGGGAAAGTATTTTATAGCGCCAAAGCTTATGTCATTAAATTATCTAAGAGTCAGGACAGGTTAATTGTAACTGAGGTATTCGATCACTGCATTGGTACTGATACTTTTAAAACAGACATTATCAGTGTACCTGTACTCACTTCCTGATATATTCTACATGATACTTCTAGGACTGTTTTTGACCTGTACAACAGTATCACTGATTGTGTTTTGAGTTAAGTGACTGATCCCATTCCTTTGATGTGTCATTCCAATAGGAAGCTGAGAAAAACTTCTAGTGAGCTAGCAGACAGGATGGATGCCCTGAGTCTAGATGAGCCCAGTCCAGCCCAGTCTGGGACTCCTCGTGAGCAGCGACTGTCTCAGTTGGAGAACATCTTTTCCTTTTCTTCTGCTAATTCCTCCGCTTTCCCCCAGCAAGACTGCCAAGAGTTCATCCAACAAATTCAACAACTTCCCTCGGGTAAAACACTAAATGTTTTGATCTCATGTGAAAAATGGGTACAAGTCAAGGTATATGCATCTTTGATTTCTTTGAAATGCGTTTACTTTTCTGTTCCATTTGCTAAATGTCAGCTGTCATTCTGAAGCATTCTGAATGGTGCCTGTTTTTTTGTTTTTGTTTTGTTTTGTTTTGTTTTTGTTTTGTCCATAACTTGGTGGATCAAATCAGAATGTCTGAAGCTGAGAACAGCATCCTCAGAGGACAGCAAAGGCACACCCTGATTTTCTATGTTTATTTTACAATGTGATCTTTATTTCATTTTTCCTCTACAGGGGTGACAGTGTGTGTGCTGTCTATGCTTGGAGTGAAACCTGGGCAGATGGGGGACACCATAGTACTGTCCCGTCTTGAGAGGGGATCAGCCCCTGTGACTGTTCACTTTCCCACTTCCCAACTGCAGGTGAGAATGATTTGTTGTCATCAAATGATCAAATTGCCAGAAAAAAAATGAATAGATTCAGCAATAAGTAGTCTTGCTGACAAAAAAGAAACATTAACAGTATTGTGGTTTGCTTTATAAAAGGGCAAAATATGATGACTGGAAACGGTCATGTGTCAAATAACTCAATTAAAAAGAAACGCATGCAAATGCATTGTTTCTGCTACCAGAAAGTCATGTTTGGCCTATAAATTCAATTCAAGGCATAGTAAAATATGTTGCATGGAGGAAATATATTTAACCCTCTGGGGGGGAAAATGCAGTATGCTTCCAAGTCAACATTAAATGAACATCCCTATTCTCTAATAAATGTGTTAGGCCTCAGCAGTTTTAGTAAGTAAGCTTGTCTCATAATTTTATAAAGAGCATTTGAGTGTTGATTATTCATCAACATCCCCAGTGATGACCCTTCTGTTTCTCTCCTTGTTGGGAAGCACCCCATTAGTTGGCTGGTGCAGGAGATGGACAGCATCCAGGTGGAACAGAAGGTTGTCAGCTGTGTCTCTGAGAAAGCCAAGTGGTGGGAGGGCCGCAGGGCTCTAGACACACGTGTTGAGGTAAGTGGGGATGGTCAAGTTTATTTGTTCAGCCATTAATCCTATTTTTTGTGTCAAAGGCTATGACAATACCTAAAATATGAAACAAATGAAAACAACACCCCAAATGTAGACCCTAAATAAGATTTAGAAAAAAAAGTCACAAAAGCTCTGTTTGAGAAAAGAAGCTTAAGGAAGAAACCTTAGGAAGATGTTCAACGGTGACAAGAGTGGGCACACAAAGATAAAAATTTCAAACACTGGAACAAAAATACACTGAGGACACTTAGTAAGAAGGCTTGGGTGAATGTTTGAATCTGGCACCACTGACTTTGTGCAAAGTTAAAGCTGGCCAAATAATGATGAATGAAAATGTACAGGCCAGACATAGATACAATTTGGCTCTCTAATTGCAGCAGGAAGATCTCTCCAAATAAAAAGAGCACGATAACAGAGCTCTGCTTCCCAGCAATTTTCTTTCTTACTGATGGAATAGATAAGTAGCCAGCAGTCCAATGACCCTAATAAAGTTGATTTGTATTTTACTTTGACCCTTTAAATACCTTCTGATCTTTCTTTTCAGCGACTGTTGGAGGAGATGGAGGGATTGCTGGGATGCTGGCAGAGCCTTCTCCTACCTCTAAAGTCTAATCCTCAACTCTCCAATCAGGCCAAGCAACTGTGCAAGGCTTTATTTGCCAGGGGAGTGACTGTCAGTGAGGAGATGATTAAGGTGTGTGTTATTTGTTTCTTCACTTATGTGTACCACATGGGGGTCTTAATCACCAACACCTGGCTCTCTGTGCTGTGGGAAAGGATAAAAACCACTAACAACTCTGACCTGTGTTCTAGGCTGTGCTGTCTGCATCGCCTCTGCTCTCCCAAGAAGAACTTAAAAGATTTGCTTTTGGAGTTTGTCCAGAGTGGGATGAGGAGTGCGACCACTTGATGCAGACAGCTGTGTCTCATTTGGCAGACAGAGAAGAACCTGGTGGCCATGTACTTCTCATTCTGGACAAGGTTTGCTTTTTCATCACAGTAACACATTTGAATTTTTGTAAGGTCCAATTTGTAGACGACAGGTCTATTGAGAGCCGCAAAGCACCAACACAATTTGTGAAGTGGGATAGTTTCTGACTCTGATGTCTAGATGTTTGAGCCTCTGTCCTGCTCGCCTTGCAGTACCTTCAGAAGCTGCCTTGGGAAAGCATCTCCTGCTTGAGGTCTTGCTCTGTTACTCGCATGCCTTCTCTACACTCACTACTTGGACTTTGCATTCAGAAAGAGGTAAGATTAACTCCACTACTTGCCCCATTGTGCTCAGTGTTTTGGTTGTAATTTTCTGGTATATGACAGTTTAGTTGAACTGTGGTTAAATATGTCATTACTGAATTCTCTCCCGTCAGACTGACCCCCAGTCCATCCTGAAGCAAGGTGTAGATGCTAAGCAGGTATTCTATGTGCTTGACCCTGATGCTAATTTGGGAAATTCGCAGGAGAGATTCAAGGAATGGTTTAGCAGGTGAGACCAGCACACATATGACCATTAAATAAGCATTTGAATTGTTCAGTGTCCTCTAGGGTTTATGGATTTCTCCAGTGGTCTTTCCTCTTCTCATTCACTTGTAATTTCGCTCCTTTGTAGTAAGCGGGATTGGCTGGGTGTGTGTGGAGTTGCTCCTGACTCTGGTCAACTGGAGCAAGCTGTCACTACCAAAGATCTCTACATGTGAGTTTGAGATGGCATCCTGTATCCTAAGAGACAGAGGAGGGAATTGTCTGCAGTCTGTAAGAACAGTTGATGTTGACTGACTTATCAAAATGATCTTAAATTGATATCTGGTGCTGCGTAGACAATACAACACAATAAAGTAAAATATCAAGTACTGAAGTGTACAGTAGACCAACTTTGACAGAATTAGATAACATTCAAGTCTGTGAATGGTTTGAATATTCAGTTGCAGGTTTTTGAACTTTTGGGAATTATTTATTTAAAATGTAAATTGTGACATTGTGTGAAACTACATTCTGAAATTGGCTATTTTGAATATATTAGATGAAATATTGAAAAACAGAAAATGAAAGTAATTTCAATAGAAATCCATAGTTAGCGTTGGCGGTTCTCTGGGACAAAATAACAATTAAAAATATCAGTATTTGATTATTATTGTGATAACGCAGACACAATTACAAATATCTCACCTTATGATAATTTTTTGGTAAATGTATAGGAAATGCTACACACAGAAGTTTACGCTGTTAGACATGACAAAAATAGCAAGTGCTTATTGGATTCATTTTTTTCTGTCTTTCTTGAGAAAAAGCCTTTCTTCCGGAATATTTTGATGTTTGATTTGGTAACTTGTTACGTCCTCTCTGTCCATGTGACGCTCACCTGTCTTGCTGCAGTTACGTGGGTCACGGTGCAGGCGCACGGTTCCTGGATGGCCAGAGGCTCCTGAAGCAGGAGATGAGAGCAGCCTCCCTGCTCTTTGGCTGTAGTAGTGCTGCTCTGGCGGTGCGTGGGGACCAAGAGGGAGCAGGCATCATCCTCAACTACCTCATGGCAGGCTGGTAAGATGGTCTGTCTGTACACATTCACACAGTTTCCACTAAATGTGAATTAACGGATATCCATTAGCATTAAGATGGATATTAAGGGTATTCCTCACATGTTTTTGTTTGAATTATAAAAGCTTGGACCTTGCAAATCCACAAAGTTGGAGTGTGCAATAAAACCATTGCTTGAATTTTTAGTGGAATGCTTTTTGCCTGGGATAATTTAGCAACTTCATTAATCACATGTACTGCAATATTTACTTATTTATTAACAATTTTCAACCCCATGACTAAATCATTAAACACTGTACATCACTGAACAGTGCAATGACAAGGAAAACCACTGTATTATCATTAGCAGATTCATAATTTCACTGAACAATTTATTTTATACCCTTTAGTAAATGAATCATGACTGTTTTCTCTTTACCCTCCCTCAGCCCCTTCGTTTTGGGAAACCTGTGGGATGTGACAGATCGGGACATTGACCGCTTCACCAAAGCTTTACTGGAGTCCTGGTTGTCCGCTGGGCCTGGAGCGCCCCTCCTGCACCACATGAGATCGTCCCGGCAGGCCACACACCTCAAATACCTCATAGGAGCTGCACCTGTGGTCTATGGCTTACCAATCCATCTGCAATAGGAGATGTCCTAAAATGTCCTAAAATAGGATTTTAACAGCTTCAGCAACATCAAAAATTATTGTTCCCTTGCTATAGCGGGAGGACATTATTTTAAACTTGGAATTTACTTTTCAGTTGAAGCTTTTAAGTACAATTCTTTACTTAATCCAATGCTTTTAATTTAAATGAGTGCTTTCATAGTGTGAATGTTTTTTTTTAATATATTGTGGATATGCCAGTTGTTTCAGTGCAAACCTAGTCTGCCAAGAAACATTGATGGAAATTTTAATAAATGTTTTTCTCACTTATGATTGGTGTCTGTTCTGTGGCGGGGACTGAAGTAAGTCAGATTTGATCAGACTTTTTCAAAGATTTATTGACAACCACGGGGGGTTGTATAACCTGCTGTTAAAGTGATATTGAACATGTGTAGACCAGTTTCAAAGGAGGCTCAGTCGTAAGCACTGTCACCTCATGACAGGAAAGTTCAGGGTCTGTATCTCAGACTCTTATGTGGTGTTTGCATGTACGTCTATTTCCTCCCATAGTACAAAGATATGCAAGACAGTTGAGCTGGAATCTCTTAAATTTTCCCACAGGCATAAAAATGAGTGTTTTGTGTATTTGTGTTAGTCTTATGATGGAATGCTGACCTGTCTTGGATGTTTCCTGCCTTCTGCCCAGTGTATGGTGGGATAGGCTCCAGTCCACATGACCCTGGGTAGGAAAAAAGTTACTTAAAAAGAATGAATGACCAGATGAAGACTGTAAGCTTTCAGGTCAACAAGCCATTTGGCTACATGTCATTTTAGATATGGATTGCATGGTGGAAGTTAGTGTTGACAACCAGCTTTAATTGTGTGGGGGTGAATGAAAAGTGTTTTTCCCCTTCTCCCTCACAACAGGTGATGTGCCATTGAGCAAGGCACTGTTGGGATCAGCAGTGCATACTGGTTGTACTGGGCAGCTCCCAGGTGTGAATATGTGGAGCAGGACGATGCTGAAGAAGAGAATGCATGCTCAGCCTGCTACCCTGGGTAAAAAAAAAAACAAGCAGCTCGAAAGTCCTGTTTTGTAATCACATTTCAGTGGCTGCTAAAATCTATAAATCATTGTTTCCCCCACATGTGGCACCCCACCCAGGTATATTTCGGCTTACTTAAACAAGTCAACTCCTAAATATATTTCAGACCTGTAAGAAACTTAACATGGATACCAGCAACAATACAGAATACGTTATTTAATTATTTATCTATTTATTTTAAGTCTATAAACAAGACTTTTGCTGGTAATAGAGAATTTTGCAACCATAGTTATTATAGTTTTTATTTTGTTTTTGATTTTTGTTTTCAATTCAGGTTAGGTTCAGTTTGTTTCACTTTAGTTTTAATTGTTTAAAAATGTTAATTTCTAGTTTAGTTTTTATTAGTTTCAGTATTTTCGTTTTTTTATTATTATTATTATAATATGCGGGTTTTTGTCTGGGGCAAAATTTTAGAAATTCACAATAGGTATAACACAGACACAACACTTTGACTCACAGTCATGTAGACATCCACTCTCAATAAACATCAGCCCCAACGCCTCCTCTTGCTTCTGTTGACAAATTTGACAAAATGACAAAGACTATAACTAAAGACATTTTAGGTGTATCTTTATTTTTATTTTATTTAGTCTTAAAGGCACACAATATCGTTTCAGTTAGTTTTACTTTTTTCTATAGTCTAGTTTATAGTTTGATTTCGGTTAACTATTTTTTTTTTCTTCCTCTAGTTTTAGTACTTAGTTCAGCTTTGGTTCACGATAATCTTGTTTGGAACCAGGTTTTAAGTAGCAGATGCATTTTCCGTTTTGTCCTGAAGGGGGCGACACGCTCTGCCCTCGGAGCATCGTTGTAACCCGGAAGTGTATTGAACACAGGCTTTCATTTGCATCACGCTTCCAACATGGCGGTGAATCTCACAGAGCTGTCTCTTCCCCAGTTAGAGGGACTGAAAACTCAGCTTGATCAAGTAATGTGAAATGTATTAATATTATTTATGTTGTGGCTTTGTGTTTTCCAGTGTTGTCTTTATGACATTTATAATGTGGGTGGAAGTGGGAGGGGTGGGTCGATGTGCAGCTAGCTCCATATGCTAACATTGATTATGCTCGCTACAAGTAACGTTAGTATGTAAACGCCCAGTCACACCCAAAGTGTGTTTGTCCTAATGTTTCCATATTTCTCAGTAATTAATGACTGATAAGATTAATCTGGGTACATTGTCTGTACCCAGATTCTTGACTGAGAATTGCATTATTGTATAAGGTAGACAATAGGTATATGTTTTTGTTCACTACTAGGTGCTTTGACTCCAACAATGGTTATAAATATATATTGCACTTTTAAATGTTTTGCAGGAAATTGAGTTCTTGACGTCTTCAATAGGGCAGCTCAAAGTTGTCCAGACCAAGTATGTTGAAGCAAAAGATAGTTTGAACGTTTTGAACAAAAATAATGAAGGTAAGTGATACTAATGAAGCCTTAGGCAGCTCCACAAGACCCTTGGATAGACAGTCTTTTATGCTAGTGAAAGTAAACATATCCTGCATATTATACACTAGTATGTTAATGTAAATGATGGACTGGATGAAACAATATTAATCTCAATATCAAGAAAGAATACACCTTATTCCACTTGTAGTAGATGCATCAATTTTATTTTATTTTAATGGACACTGTAGAGGTGATCGCTTGAAGCCAGACATTCACGAGTTAGATTCGTCAATTTTGAAAATTTCCAGCATCCTTGTAACAACAAACAACAGCTTCATGTGCAAATGTTCAAAGATGCTATTTATGATGTACCTTCAATTATTAGGACAGCATTAGCGAGATCTGTGTTGCACAAAAGCTTGACAGTGTACACCTGGAAATCATCAAGCAATAGACCTAGAGGGTGCAGAAAAATGTGATGCTCTTGATTAATAAATCGAAAAATGAAAAGTGAAATGCTTTCTAACAAGGTCCTGCAACTGAATACTGAGAAACTGTCCTTTTGAAAGCAGTAAAATCTAGAACAACAGGTGGATATAGAGCCTACTAAATGTTGTTAGTGAGAAAGCTTTCATATCAGTCATTTACAGCTTTTTACTCTTACTCTTCTTACAATTTCATTTGATCACTCACATGTTGTTGCTTAATGAAATCTTGCTGTAAATCTGTGACATGGCAGCCAAAGTGATGACTCGTGTTTTGACTGTGTGTCTACTCTCTCCATACAGGAAAGGAATTGCTTGTGCCTCTCACCAGCTCTGTATCCTTCTGTTACTACGGGCGAGCCTGAGGGCTTGTTCAGGGCATCACTCATGTCTATTTTTGTGTTCAAGCAACACTCAGTGACCACATACTCAGACACAATTTTTTGAATCAAATATATACTGTTAATACCTACAAAATATCCACAGTTAATTATAGGATTCTTTTGAAGCTCTTGCTAAATGTGACAGTGTAGATGGTTTGTGTAGTGCGATACTTACACATTACCATTTCTTCACAAAACTTTAGTTGTTTTGAAAGGATTTCTGTAGCTCAAGGATCCTACAGAGGACCTTGTGACCCTTCAAATGAAGTAAAAACATGAAAATAACTATAACTGGACTTACGCACTTGATATTGTGTGTTGTTTCAGAACCTCAATTTGGAATTTGTGTCTGGCGTGACATATAATGCTTTAAATATGTTATAAGTATGTACCTTTTGGATACACATGCTTGTCCTTGACCTGCTCTTCTCAGATGTATGTCCCTGGAACATTAAATGATGTGGAACATGTTTTAGTGGATGTGGGCACAGGATACTACGTTGAAAAGGTACGCATAAGTTGTGCAGAAACTGAAATCCTGCTCAGCAATTTAATCATTTAAGTTTCATCTCACAGAAATAATGCAGCAGAACTAACCGTTATCAAAAGTGCTTTCTGATCCTGTATTTCATCTCCCTTGTTAGAATGTCGAAGACTCAAAGGCATTCTTCAAACGCAAAATAGACTTCCTCACAAAGCAGATAGAGAAAATTCAGCCAGCCCTACAGGAAAAACATGCTATGAAACAAGGTAAGCATGATTGTATTTGTCATAGATTTCTTTACTTCCTTCTTATTCAGTCGAGGGAATACCAATAAATGTGTTTTTTAACAATCGCAGGTACAAAAGGATGTTGTCATTTTGTATGCCATAGATGAACATTTTCTGCTTTTCAGTGTGATGATGCAAATGTGTGTTTTTAAGACTTCAGTCTTCATTGTGTTGGACCATTTCCTTGACTGAGTTTTAACCGTAATTAGTATTGTTAAACACTAATTAAGGTGTTAGTTCTGTTTACACTATAAGCAATCACTGATCAAACATCATTGGTGTAGTATTTGCTCTTGGCAACAAACAGTTAAGTCCAATGCAGATCTAATGCAACTATGAAGTTTTCATATTGTTTGAGAAATCCTTTTATTTATACAGTGTAGATATTACTGTTGCTGTGGACATACAGTGGGTGCTATTAGGCAGTCTGCTATTTGTAGTTGCTTCATTAACGTTGGTAGAAAACCTCTTGTTGGTGTTCTGGGCGCTGCTACGCCACAGATGTCAGAGTACAGACAACACTGGCAAGAAGTGCAGTGCAAAAACAATACACCAGTGACAGCACAAAAGATGCCACCAAAATAAATGAAACAACAGGTGGAATCTGTTGAATAACCATTTGAAATCCTTGAACATTGTTAGTCAACCATTGTTTTACTGTTTAAAAAACAGTTTAACAGTTGTAGTGATAATATTAAGGGTCATGGAATAAAACAGTTTACTGCTGTCAAATGTCAGAAAACTACACCATTTTTTCATGGCACTGGGTCTGCTGGTCGTGTTAGTGGGAAGGTCATAGGGTCATTCATCATAAGTCTTCATACTGTTCATTTACAACATTTTTAGAAGTAACACATCTACAGTCAAAAGAATAATATGCTGATATTAGGTCAACAGTAACATTTTAAAAATGGCTGTACCTTTTTAAGAATGGAAATGATTATGCGCCTAATTAAATTTTATATTTTGTGGTCTTTCTCACAGCTGTAATTGAAGTAATGAACATCAAGATCCAGCAGCTACAGCAGAGCCAGCAAGCATCACAGACAGCAGGGACCACCAAGGCTTAAAGACACCACCTGTTTCAGCTCTTCATGACATGAGGACTTTGACGAATTCATGTGCAAATTATGTACATCTGCTGTTTGTAGGACAAAGTTACCAGTAACATGGAGTAATGTTAAATACGCAGGAATAAAGGAAATGACTTTAGTCTCTGCTGCTCTGTAATGATTGCACAAACCCTCATCATTGTACATTAAAAGCATTTCCAGTTTTCTCAGTGCACTAAAAACAATATAACACCTTAAAAAAAATTAACATCAGTAGATTATTATGTGCATTCAAGTGTGCTAAACTCTTTTGTTTTAGATGTTTTGTGTTCATATATAGACAATACCTCTTTATCGCAGATCATCAGCTAGTTTGAAAGTGTTTATATATTCCAGGTCGTAAATATTCCTTCACCAAATTTCAAGGCAAAAAAAATAAGAATTGAATTATTTAATGTGCATTATTACATTTTTTTCTTCCAAGACCCTTTTCTGATAATGGTAGTCCGGAGTAACAGTCTAACCTCGAAAATGACCAGAAATACAACACCATCTTTTCATGCGTTACGCATGCTTTTGGTTGCTGGCAATAAGAAAGTTTCTACAGAAAATACACTTTTTTTCTATATTTGATCATGAGAATTACAGGAAGCTTTTCATATGTGACTGTCAGGCTTGAAGTGAAAACATTTCTGTTTGGGGTGTTTGGTGAAATACACTCTTTCGAAGTGCCGTGCTCATGACATCACTATAAAAGTTTGAAAGCAGTCTTCAAAGTGTACCAAGTAAGTGAGAAGTCGGTCATGTTGACTTGAATGACATGAGAGTGAAGCTCGCTCTGCGGCCATGCTGCTGCCTCCAGTGCGCATGGCGTGCAGCTCGTTGCTATGCGGCGTTGGAAGCGCACGCTGTTGCCAGGGAAGGGGAGACGGAGGCGGTAACTTGTGCTGCCTGCTGAGACGAAGGACGAAACTGTCAGTGGTGCCCAGAGCGTCGCACGGCCAGCTGCTTAACCTGGGTTTGGAGGTCGGCAGTGTCTTTTAAACGTCTTTGCGCAAAATGCTGAGCGCGGTTAGCTGGTGCAAATAGCGAAATAAAAGTAAGTGGCAAAAGTGCAAGTTAATATATGTTCAGTCAGCGGCTTGTTACTTCACCGCACGCACGCACCGTTTGAGGAAGGTGAACGGTAGGTACTTATCGGTATCAAGGAGACGTTAGATAGCGGGGTCGGGCTGGTGTGAAGAGAGGAGCCGGTCGAGAGGCTGAACAGAGACTGGAACCACCTGAGAAGAAAGTAGGAGCGACGGTTTACACCGGCGGAAGAGAAGAGGATATCAGAAGAAGGCGAGGATCAAAGCGGCATGGTGAGTTTTAGGCCTGGTAGCGCGTACGTTAGCCAGGAGCTAGCTGCTTAGCTAACTTAAAGCAACCTGTTTGCCTCTCTGGGCGCTTCCTCTTGCTTCAGCCCACACTCCTCGTGCTATCGTACCGTGCTAGCTAACCGGTTAACTGACTACAGTGACATTAACGTTAACAGTATGAGTTCACATTTACCCACAGGCGTCAAGTCTCCTATCTCAGCTGACTTTTATTTATGCAGTTAATTTTATACAAAGTTGCTGTTAGCAAGCCTCGGGCAAATAACTGGCTAATGTTAGCTGTCAAGTAAGACCGGTTCCAACTGGTCTGCCGGTTAACTTAGCAGGTGTTACAGCATGTTTATGGTTACTATGCCTACTAGACAACGAACCCTGTTATCCCTATTATTCCTATCTACCTTGTTAAATATATGGTGTTAGTGAGCATAAACGTAAATAAGACGTGCGGAAAGAGCTAAACGTTTAATTCTACTCATGGCATTACACGTGGGTTCTTAATGTTTGATGTGTTGCGCAATATTAAAGACATCGAGCTAGTTCCACCGTAATGCATTAGGCCTGTTTTAAAATTTAATGTTAGGTATTATTATGGTGATTAGTGGTGGGATCCTGTAAACCTTTAAAGGCGGTGAGACCCACAAAAATAACTTAAAAGGATGTCGAGGAACATCTTAATCACTTGTGATTCTCAAGTTTTGTTTAAAGCATTTTCAGTGATGAGAAATTAGAGCTTTATACAAACAATAGGTGAAATTGTCGGGGTTAGTTATGAAACGATTCAACCAGCTACTGTTGGTTACGTTAGTGTCTGAACATGGCCCTAATGCGTGTGCATGGTTTGCAGCGTGATGAGGACTTGTCACGAGTTCCCATTGTCAGGAATCACTCGAATTAGATAAATAACAGGGTTAGAGGTCGAACAAATTTCGATTTGCTAAATAGGCTCTTTTTTATGTTGAAGTGTTGGTTTGTTTTTGTTTATGTGGCTGTAATTTTTTAAGTTGCATGGACACGCCGACCGCCATGTGCTCTTTCTTCCTGAACCACAAGCCAGTACTTTGCTCTACTGAAAAGGGCAAATTGAATGACGCAAGGTTGCAACCAATGCAAAATCAGATGTATTTGACGTCAAACTGCCTCAGCCGAATTGTTTGTAGATTTGGAAATATTTGCTGGTTTAGCACAAAGGAATGAACAAACTCATATCACTTGGTATAGAATGGTAAGTCATTCAGTTTTCACAGCCATGCTGCAGACAATTTACTTGTCTGGTCCGCTTACCCGCGCCATTCAGAAAGTGTGTGAGTACATGTGACTTTGTGTAAGGCGGGGATAATCTCACATGGTAACCAATCAAGATCCAGAAAACCAATGGCTCCTTGTGTTATGCGACCTCCTAAAGCAAACCTGGGAGGCTGTGTCAGGCTTATGTGGACATGGTCTTGAATTAATTACAATCCCTTCTTCAGGTTGCATTTAACGGTAATCTGTGTCAGATTTGGAGCTCTGGGAGACACAAAATGCTGTTATTTTAAGTATGTTGTCTATCAGTCACTAAATTGCATGTTTGAGTGAAACTTGATTGGCCTGCAGCAAGCTTTAGTGTGCTGGTTATATGTTTTCACTACTGGATAGCCGTTGAATTCCTCTTAAACTGCATTGCTAG
>OMLB01036416.1:16593-28258 GCA_900302555.1 Myripristis jacobus | reverse complement strand
CCTTGCATCGACAACATTCATCTCCATACATGTGCCAGTCGCCATCCTGGGCCAAATCTGAAATATACACACAATCTGTGATATGACATTTACTTTTTTTTTTTTTAGCTTCTCACATGTGTAGGAATTTATTTCTCTTCCCTTCCAGGCTGGAAACTCTTGAAAAAAATGTGCACTTAAACACTGGGAATCCAACCAAAGAATGTGTGTCCAGAATTGGCAGTGAACCTATAACACATTTACAAACTGACTCTAGCCTGTGTCCTAGGTTTAAGGTAATTCTAAGGTAATTCTCATCCCTAAACCAAAACACTGATCTTAAACTTGCCTCTTGAAGATGTGAAGACTGGTCAACAATATCACCTCACAAAAACACTAAAAGTCTACAATTTCACCAGAACAGAAGGACAAGACACAGAGCCTGGGTACCTCTCGATTTGTCCTCATCCCCCTGACCCACTTTGACCCTCAGACTTCCCCCTTGATGACACTCCACGGAGATTTAAGACACAGGCGCCCTTTTGTCTTGGCTTGGACAAGACAGTCGCTTTCTATCATCATTTTCATATCGTCAAATTACCCAGGATCCCCTCCGCCACTATTTCCTTGGTAGTTATTACGGCCAATTAGTGTCACTCTGGGATTCAACTGAGCAGAACTGTGGAGGGTTTGAGTCTAAAGGTTTGAGCGCACAAGGAGGTCCTTCATGCTGCAGAGTCAGTCAGCGACTTCCCTCTCTCTGTCTGTCTGCGTGTCTGTCAGTCACTCGCCCTCTCTTTTGCTCTGCATGTCTCTCTCTATCTCTCTGTCTGTCAGCATACTGGGCATGACTGTTATTCTTCAGAAAAAATATCACCCAATCACTACACAGAGGCACAAAATGTCCATGTTAAAAACAGCATGTATCAGTGTATATATTCAGTATTCATATTGAGATTAATCACCATTATCTATAATAAAAATAAATACACTGACTTGATATCCATCTGTCTCTCTTTCTGTGTCTCTCCCACACGGATGTCATGGCCATTGCAAATTCTTGAATCTGACTGGCTGGAGGATAAAACACACCCTCTACCCTATATACATATGTACATAAATAAATATACATTTACACACACACACACACACACACATACGGACACAGATATTAATCCATTTAGGCTATTCCAGATATTACAGATAGTGGGCAGAAAATGATTTCTACAGGCCGAGGTTTGTACAGCTGACTCATCCTTCAGAGGAGATATAAGGTTTTCACCTGGCAGTGGTGATATTTTTCTAGCTTGTTTTTTCTCTGAATCTCTCATGCCACGCTCACACTCTGTCTGTGTGAAACTGTCTCTTTCTTCGTGTCACCTAAGTGTGCATGTCTTTGATTCTCACTCTCTCTTGCTCTTGCTGCATCTTTCACTTTGTCTTTCTCTATCTGCTTCTCCCGCCCTGTCGATCTCTGTTGATCTCCTTCTCTCTTTCGCTCTCTCTGTGTTTCTGTTCCTCTGTCTTAGCCTCTGCGTTGCTCTCTGTCTATATATCCGACCCAGTTTCCCAAGACCTTGATCCTTGATCCTCCCCTTCATTCCTGAGCTCATCTGACTGACAGAATGACTTTATCATCTTTCTGCTCGCCTCCTCCTGACCTCCCCTTCCTGTTGCTACTGTACGTGGGAATGTGGACTAATTACCAGTCAGACTCGACTGTAAAGGTCTTTCTCAAGGACATGAGTGCTCCCCTTGAAAATTGAAAGACCAGGTGGTGGAACAAACTCACAGGAGGAATCGGCCTTCAGTTTGTTCTTTTCCCACATTCATTGAAGTCACTTGTAAATCCACTTTATCTGAAGGCTGTCTCCCCATACTGTAATGATGTCTTACTGAAATAATAGCTAAACTGTCACAATTCACCAGCCACTCGTCAATAAACTTTAACTTCAAGGATGAATGTGTTAAAGAAATTAAGGAAAGTATGAGATTCCTTGCACCCACATAGCTCTAAGTGATGATGGTCGCCTTCCTCACCTCATATGATATAATGGACTGGCAGTGTGCCTTTGCTGTAGATTGGATTGCCGCAGAAACTTTGCAGCATGTGAAATCAGCTTATATCCATGTTCCCAACATATTGTGTTTCTTATGGTGGATTTGAAAAATGTTAGGGGATTCCACATCAGATTGGATGTAATTTGGTTGAAATCAGTCGGTGTTCGCGTGTCCAAACAGTGTTTTATATTGCCTCCTCTAGCGCTACATCGCATTACACTGTGTTGTGCTTTGCTCTGCTCTTCTCCTCTGTGGTTTGCTGTATTGTGTCTAACATTTCCACCAGGGTTTGGATTTAAGCTCGGATGATTCAGCCTGCAACTTGGCCACGTTACGTCTGAAATCAGCCGGCGTCAGTGCATCCAAACAGCGCCGTCTGTATCCTCGTGTACTTCCAGAGCCTTGTGGTTCATCGCAGCTTTCCTCATAGGCCTGTTCTTGCCATTGCATTAGCCTGTGTGGTGCCTTGGTACGCTATCTTGTTCTGTGGTTTGCTGTGCTGTGTGTTTGTTGGACTCAAGACTTTTTGGAGAAACTTGAATCTAACATCTCCATCGAGAGCTGGATCGGCGCTGTGGGGATAGGGAACAACTAAAAATCAAGCGTTGGTGATAAATCCAAACAGTGCCGCCTCTGCTCCCCCCTGCAGATCCGGGGTGTTGTTTTGTGTCACAGTGATTCAGTGCGGCCCGCTCGGCCCATCTATTATCCCGACTTAACTGACTCTCAGGGTCAAAGAGAAGCAGCAGATAAAGCATGAAGTTGGCAACGTTCACACCCTATCGTCCATGACAGAGAACAGATGCTGTTTCATATAAATAAACTAAACCATCTCTCCCTTTCTCTGCTGAGCAGACACAGATGTGGATCTATACGCACACACACATCCACACATGTACCAACACACAACTCCCTCCATCTCTGTACAGCTTCCAAACACCCACACTTACATACCACCCTCCCGTCTCTCTTTCCATCTTTCCATCAAGGGCTTTTCATTCCAGTGAAACACATGAGAGAAACCTTTATTTGTAAGATGACTAAGTGTGGGTGTAGAGTGTGACAGAGTGTACGAGTGTGTGTAGGTCATGGTTTAGGAACATGTCGTATTCAAAAAAGGATGTAAGTAAAGGAAATTTGTATATGTGTGTTTCTGCAAGGGTTTTCATGTACAAGTAACACCTTCAAGAGATTTTCTGAGGCCACAACATTTCAGTTCCAAATCTTTAGGTCTTCTTTTTTCTCAGTTTCATTTTTTTTTCTCTGTCTGACCAACGTGCAGCTCAACATTCAGAACTGTAATCCTGTAAAGTCCCATTAATCCAAATGGCTGGAAAGAAATTGCCTGGATGAAAGTCCACCCAAGCTGGCATCTTTCCCATAAGTATAAAATGCACACACACACACACATACATACACATACATATGCACATTCACAAGGTACATATTCATACATTTGCAAACACACAGAGAAGCAGACAGGGAGATATGCACACAAACTCACACAGGTATTAAGGCATGCAGACACACACACACACACACTTGCGCCCACATGAAAGGCATGAATCTAGTCTGCTTATTTTCCCACTTTACCACACTTGGACATTAAAAAAAAACACATAAATTAAGAAAGTGAGCAACTAGTGCCATCATAAACACATAAATCTTTTGGGTCCCAGAAACACAGGATGCTGAACAAAAAATGATTAACTGTGAGAGAGAGAAAGAGAGAAAAAGAGAGAAACAGAGAGAGAGAGAGAGAGAGAGAGAGAGAGAGAGAGAGAGAGAGAGATTGTTGTGCATATGAATGGATGACTGTGTATATCTGCGCCCGGTGTCTCTTAAATGATATGCACGGTACCTAATTTTCCATGCTTCTCATAATTAGAACTGCAACATATTTTATAAAGTTTTCAAACTGCAATTCTAAGTTGCTGAAGCTTTATCGCAGCAATATATAATTGCAAAACATTGTTTTAATACCAGCAGAAAATTCAGCACCAAGACAGAAACTTATAATGAGAGTGCAATGCTTTTTTACAAATGTTGTTCATGTATTGAACAAGTTTGGGTTAATTTATAAAAGCTGCAATAAACAAAATTGCCAAGAGCCAATTTAAGGTGAGAACATTTTACTGTGTGTTCACACCAAACGCAAAACAAGTTTTTCACCTGGTGTGAGTACATGCATAGTCAATGCAAAGACGCAAAAAGACGCCGATTCAAGCTGGTTTCTGCTTTCTGGGAAAGTGTGTTTGGTCTGAGCCCGTCATTAGACCTTAACAAAAATGTGGAATAATCTAATGATTGAGTCTACATGGCTCTCATTGTCAGCTGACTCACAGATAAATGGCTTGCCAGTTGCATCTAAGTGGTTCTCATTTTTGCAATTTAAATGATTGCAGCTTCAACTAGTTTAACTGCAAATGTGATGTGTGTTCAGCAGAACTCTAACACTGTAAACTGTGTGCTGAAAGCGTCATCCATCTCTGCCCCCCGCACCCACAGCCCTGCACGAGCGCTGGGGTCGTCACATGAGGCTGGATTAGCATATTGTGAGTTATTTACATTCACACATTTCACACAATTAGGAATGCAGTTCTGGGTGTGTAGAAACACTGAGGGAAACAAGCACATGCATACACACACACACACACACACACACATACATACTATGTCCACAAAGACAGCCTGTTCATTACTGCTCGTGCAGACAGGGGACGGTGAAATGTCCCTAATACAGGTCTTATTTATATTTATAGAGCTATAACTCAGCATGGGGACAAGGCCTGCACCTGTCTGAGTTTATTCCCCATAAAAATTCACCTCCTTATAAAACTGCAGACAGAGACAGTGCCAAGCGAGAAGCCATGGTCTGTGATCCCACTCCCCCCAAAAAACAGGTAGCCTAAATCTGCGTCGCTGTAGAGACTCCCCCTCCAGCGAATTCTCCATGAAGGAGAACTGTGGATATGGGAATTTGAAAGAAAGAAAGAAAGAAAGAAAGAAAGAAAGAAAGAAAGAAAGAAAGAAGAGTTTAGAGTTAAGACTTCAACGATGAAAGCACTTGGTGGCCCCCATTGTCCAAGGATCTTTCATTTCACTTCAAGGCAGATTCTTCTGAAGGGTTCTGAATGAGTTCTAAGAAAAAGGACGGGGCTCCACATTTGAACTTTGACCCAGAGGTCAAGCACCCCTCCAGTGTCCTTGTAAAGGTGTAGTCCTGCTGGTACAGAAAGGCAAACAGTCTGACACGGACGACATACACACTTCAGTGCACACAAACACACACACACGCACGCCTGACAGACTGCACACCGGCAAACAAACACAGCTATGAGTGCACACGTGCATTCCTTCAGTCTTTGTTCTCTCTCTCTTACACACACACACACACGCACACACACACACACACACACACAGTTTTCCCCTTGGCCTCGGTCCAACATCAAGGGACAGCGTGACTGTGTAAACTCCTTTCTGGTTGTTTAGCCTGGCGGTCACTAAGATATACAGAGAATGTCCATGATAGCACCGTTTGCTGTTACATTATTGCACAGGCCGCAGCGCTGCTCAGATGGCTGCAGGGGGTTTCAGCACTTCACTCGAATTTTAACCATTTATGGAAGCATGTGTGTTTCAAAATCCAGCCCTGCAAAAATGTTAAGGCATTTCAACATAAAAAAAACAAAAGTTTCCTCACTGCTTTGACTGAAATAGTACTGAATAGTTGGGTCAAAGTGCATTAATTGCTCTAATGCAGTAAATCTCACGGAGTGAACTTAAGAAACCAAGTTCAGTCTGCGAATGTCTGACAAATGTTTATTAGTTTAATGTAACCGATGAGCTGTATGATGAACCAGTGTTGTTAATTCTTTCACTTGGTGTTTTTTTTAGTCACTAAATGAACCGGCCCAGTCTGCACTAATTAAAATACAAAAAGGTGGAAACCACTTACCATGTCTAATAAAGAAATAAATTTCTGCTTGCCATGCCAGAAAGATGAGAAAACAACTCTAAATACCGTACATTTTACAGAAGTTTTCATCTTCATTTGAGCCACAGTATGTTGCCACTGTGACGGCAGGCTGGCAATGTTTTTGAACCCTTGATAATATTTTCCTTTAATTCAAAATTTTATTGTATTTCAGTGGTTAACGATGTTCTGCTTTCACCAGATTGCACTTTTACACTGAAGGATACACAGGCAACTTTTGGCGGCAATGTCAGTCATTAGATAGATGCCATTAGATACCACAAGAGAAGTCAGCTCAGCTCCACTGGAGCCATTAGGGTTAATTGCCTTGCTCAGGGGCACTTTGATGGCAGTTATTAAGCGAAGTTAAATAACCAGCAATTGTTCCCTTTCTCTGCCCAGATTTCCCTTGCGGTCTTGGGACCAAGCATCCAGTCAAAAGCTCTCTTCTCCAACCTTAAAGGATAATTCCACTCTTGGATACTCTTAACCAGAGTAATAGAAAAGGCCAAGTTCCAGCTTGAAATCTGAATGTGTGATCAGCTGACAGTGTCTTACTTTATGTTGATGATGGCACCACCTTTAATGTTTCAAGTTTTCAGATTGTTGATGCACTGAATGCACCATCTTGTCCTATTTTCAAACTGACCGGTGGACTGGTGGGGATACAGTAATCACACATCACTTTCTGAGATGAGCTATTTCAGGAAGAGATCTGAAAAACAACTGAAGTCATGAAATCTCCCTCTCCCGCCTCGCTCCACTGGACAAAGCAGAATGCCACAAGAATAGCCCACAAAAAAACAAACTCAAGATCAACTGTGATGTTATTTTTTCCTCTCCGTGCCATCTCGGTCCGGGTCAACATGCCATCTGGAACTTATGTTTATTCCATGTTTGGTGTGAATGTTTATGAATGAATATAGTGAGTGAGTACTGAGTGTCTGAGTGTCTCGAGAGAGTATATTATCCTTGTTTGAGTGAGCGTGTAAGTGTGTGTGTGTGTGTGTGTGTGTGTGTTCGCATGCACGTGTGTGTGTGTGTGTTTTCATTGTCCCTGCATGAATGCCCCAGTACTGTAAGGGGGAATCAGGGAGGAAATTGTCTGGGAATACTAAGTGACACCTGAAACCAAAGAGAGAGAGAGTGGGTATCATTTATCTAATTCATGCTAATCCTCTGCTCTTATCATTCATACTCTACATGTGCCAGTGATACCTTGTCTCATGCTGGATGTATCTACATATAAAATGCATCACTTCTCCCAGTGTCCTTGCCTACAGTTTAAATCCACTCCTATTTCCCTCTCCTCTTGTCTGTCACTTGTCCAGGCCAGCAGGATGACGTGTAGCGCTGCTATTTTGGCAGAGGATGAGTCAGACATCGCTTGGTCCTCCTGAGCCCCCCCTAAGACCCCACTGGATGTCTTGAGTTCATTCGGCAGCCTTTACCACTTATGGCATACTTCACACATCTGTCAAAACAAATCAATTGAGTTCAAACAGATGTCGAAGGGCGAGCCGTACCGCCACGGGCCAGCGCATTCTTCTCCCCCGATGCTTCAATGTTTTGTGTGTGTGTGTGTGTGTGTGTGTGTTCTGCCTCCTTCATAGCCTACTGATTGCAGCAGGGGTGAAGGCATTTAAGGAACTCTCTCTCTCTTGTCATTTTCTCTTGCCTCTCTTGTCCTCTCTGCCTCTCCTGCTCTTTCATCCTGTCTTGTCTTGTCATGCTTGCTCGCTCGCTTTCTCTCCCAAGATCTTGCACTGTTTCCTTCACACCGCAAAAAAAAATCTCCATTTCAGGAAGTCCTTTTGTCACATATTCAGTCTTAAAATCTTGTTTTGCTTACAAAAAAGTGAAAAATTTCTACTATCTCTACTTGTTTCCAGTGCTAATCACATTGTTTCCAGACTTTTCTTGAATCAATTGTCATTTTGTTGATCCTGGTGGGCTGATCTGCCTTATTCTGCCTTGTTTCAATATGTTTATGCTGGTTCCCACAAAAATTCCTGAAACAAGTGGAACTGGAAACAATTGGAAACAACAACTCCAACAATTGGAGTTGTTAAGATAGATATTTTTGTAGTGCACTGCTGTTGTTCGTTCTCTTCGCTCTTTCCTGACCAGTTTCCCCTGTGATGTTCTTGTCACTCCTTCACTTCTTATCTGACTTGCCTCCCCATCCCTCTTCATCTCTTTCTCTCTCTCCCTCTCTTGCTCTTTCTTTCATCCTACCAGCAGATTTTTTTCTCTTGCTCGAAGACGAATAACATTTTAAGATTCAATTTGAGACTAAATGACTCGTTAAGATGGAGATATTTTAGTAGTGCACTCATTGTTTCTTTCCCCCTTTTCTCCATTACTTTTTCTGTCTCCTCTCTCCACAGTAGCTGCCGGCTACTGGCTTTCGTACACACAGAAGAGGTAAACCAACCATATCTCATCACTCAGGCAGCCAGAGTAACAAACTGCTGCTGTGATGTGGAGAGAAACTTGATAGTAGCTCATATTGCATGAGCTCAACTCCCTGTAGCCCAGCATATCACACACACACATGCACGCACACATGCACACATGCACACATGCTAAAGTACAAACACATGCGGGCAGACACACACACACCATATGTGAGCATAGGCAGACAGAAATACACACGCACAAAAATGATGCACAGTCTCATTCATTCCCTCAATCACTGAGATGCACATAAATACACACGCTCACACACACCTAAATAATAGGTCACTTAGTGCATTATTCAGTCCTTAGGGTACTCACAAACACACATGCTTACAGAAATACACATCTGTTTAGGATACGGGAGGAGGAGGGGGAAATGGTCATCCCCACATGGGCCCCCTGAGGCAACGGCTCAATTGCAAACACACTAATAACACAATATGGGGCAGCGACACCACAATAAAAGCCGTGCATGTGTTGGCTCACTGACAATATCAACAGTTTTATGAGGAGTGACTCCCAGCAGGCCATCACTGTTTTACGAGCAACTGTTAATCAACTGTTACTGAGATCTACATGATTTTCTTACTGTCCCATAAAACGGGGCCCTGATGGTAGTAGCTCATCTGTAGCTCAGTGTGTGTGTGTGTGTGTGTGTGTGTGTGTGTGTGTGTGTGTGTGTGTGTGTGTGCGATGGGACTTAGCCCCTAGATTTAATTTGGGGCACTTAGTAGTATCAGTTTTCTGAATCTTAATCTCTGTAAGTACAAATGGTTCCCATGCTAAGTTTTGGGGGAAAGGGAATCACTTTTTGTTTTTTGCTGAGCTATAAAGTTAGGAAAAAGTCACTCATACCCTTTTCACTTTAAACCCTTGCTCTGATGTTTATCTCTATTGCATGCTGCACTTTATTACACACTATGGCAACAGACATCTCATAGTTTCACAACCAGTTTCAGTATCCCAGGGTCCTGTCAAATGCCCAAGCCGAGCTCATCAACCTGACTAAAAGATGATCAACTTTCCCCCAGCAAGGATGACAAAGAGTTCCTATAATCACTATTCATCTATCGGGTGTTTCTCTAAATCATATGTGCAAATGTGAAGTTTACCACAATGAACATTTACTTCTAGCAAGCCTTCGCACATGGTTTCATACCACAGACTCCCAACAACTCACACACACAGATCCACAGACCCCCATAAGACCTCATGCCAGGCTGCCCCAGATGGGACAGTTTTTGTCACTGCCTTGAATGTGAGGCTCATTTTGAATGAAAGTCATTTTTAAACATTCTCTAATTGAGATTACCATTATTATTATTATTTTTTTTTATAATAGTGAACTGCTTCAAAGCCTCCTGCTGGTCCCATTTTGGCTCCCACAGTGAAATCCTGGGGTGACAGACGGGACACTAACAGTTTGATAGGCAAGAGCAACAGTTTAACCGCATCACTGGCCAATTAGACTGCTGTAGGCTGGCCTATTGACCGCAATTGATATTATGCCCACTAATAACCAGTTAAGTGGAATTTTAAGCCAGGCTAAGAAAAATGAATAGTTATTTAATTCATGCTCTGTCATTCTTCTCCTACCTGTGTCTGCTCGCCACCCGCTGTCCCGTCTGGAGACCGGAGGCGGATGAGGGCTCCGAGTATCCAAGACCCCAACTAACCCCGGGCAATATGAAGGCAAACACCACGTAAAGTAACGTTTCCATCCTCTCAGATCCAGTGGGCACCACAATCACATAAATGTCATTTAGTTCCACAGCTTGGCTGGCAAAGTCTCCTGAGTATTTGAACGTTTTACGCACAAATTCACTGAAAAAGCACCGAGACGCGGCTCATAAATGTCTGGAGGGAAGCTTGATAAGTTTGGTCTTTAGTGGAGCTGACGCGTTTTCGGCGAATGCCTCGGATGGAGAGCCATGGCGTCACTGGATGAGAAAACCCCGCAAATCCAATAGTAGTCCGTCAAGTTCATTTCAGATGAGCAGGTTAAAGTGGAGGTGTAGCCGTGTGGGTTCAGTCCACCGCTGCTGCTGCTGCTGCTGCTGCTCTGCAGAGGAGGAAGAAAAGTTTCTCTTAAGAGCCCCAAGCCCTCATGCCAGCTCTCTCTCTCTCTCGCTCGCTCTCTCTCACTCACTCACTCACTCACTCCATTCATGAAACTGATGACTACAGATACGCTAATGACACACACTGCCTCTAGTTTAACCCTCAGTTAAATCCAGTTTTCTTTTCTATCTTGCAGTTTAAATAGCTTTATTGCTGTCTCTTTTTTCCCTATGGGCTATCTCTCTCCCCCCTCTTGCTATCTCTCCTTTGTACCCACATGCTGCAAAAAAAATAACATAAAGCATATAGCCACAAATGGATCGATATCAAATAATTCGCATTTTATTGTCTAGTTTTCAGTCCCTGCAATAATCTGGGCGCCTCAATTCTCCTCTGATGAGGCAGTGAGCCTCTTGGTATTTGACCAAAGTTCATCCAGGGGCCTTCCATAGTTTCCATTCATTCTTGAAATTCTCATGATCAGTCTGACTGGCAATATTTCTGATAGTGTCAGGTTAATGATAATATTCCCTTTCTACGACATTTGATCCTGTTGCATTGTGCAGTGCTGTGTTGGTCTATTCTGGTTCACTCTATTCCATTTTATTCATCTCTATTAAGTACTCTATTAAGTATTTCTGGTCCTCCTATGTGTGTGCATGTGTGTGTGTCAGTGTGTAGAGGGATGCAGGAGTGAGGTGGAGACATTCTATTCTATTCTATTCTATTCTATTCTATTCTATTCTATTCTATTCCATTCTATTCTATTCTATTCAGAGGTCAAAGAGTTTTGTATTTGTTAATAATTGAGCAAAGAGTAAAATATACACTAAAAGTACCATGGGTCCTTACAATTGCTTCATTACCTTCAGTAAATAGAGGTGTGTGTGTGTGTGTGTGTGTGTGGTGTGGTGTGGTGTGTGTGTGTGTGTGTGTGTGTGTGTGTGTGTGTGTGTGTGTGTAGACGGGTAGCCACATTGTGTCCTGTGTGTCTCTCCATAATCAGAGTTAATGTGACCACAATCAGGCCAGTTGCCTGATTGTGGACTGTCTCTCTTTTGATCAGCATGTTGGACTCCAATCTGATAGGTGGATGACATCTAACAGCCTGGCTCAGGGGACACA
>OMLB01036416.1:4798-16573 GCA_900302555.1 Myripristis jacobus | reverse complement strand
ACACACTCACTCACACACACACACACACACACACACACACACACACAGAGAGAGAGAGAGAGAGAGAAATAGCAACAGCCTCCCCATCCAATATGCACAGAGGAGAGGAGATTAAATTCTGTTAAGAGACTAATGCTTATGGGGAGTTTGAGTTCACTTCATGATCTAAACAGCTTTTCAAGTCCCCCTCCTGTGTATCTCTTTCCTGTCAGTCTCTATAGCCAAATTTAGCAGGAGTGCCAAAAGTTTTAAAATAAATCCACTGTCAGAATGACTGTCTCAGCAGTTTTCCCACCAGCCAATGAAAACAACGCAGCAGAGTCAGTTTCCAGAGAATCCAATTAGCAATTAAATGTCACTGGATTATCTGCGGGTGGTTTGATATCGTGCAGACGTCCCACATTAGAATCATCTTTGGCTTCTAGCTTTGTGAGGCTGCTGTTCATAAAATTGAACTCCAAAAATAGGTGAAAAAGCCTTTATTCTCATTAATCTTTCATGATGAGAGGACAAACCTATTAGAGTGTACTGGATCTCTTTTGCCTTCTGGTTTCCCTCCTCCTGAGGGTAGCAGAATTTTGGGGGGGAGGCTTTGGAGTTATTCCACTGGGTGATTTCTGCTTTTTTTTTTCTTTTTTCTTTTTTTTAAACTCAATGAAAGCTGCACATCTTCTCATGCTGCCATTGCGGAATGCCCAGCTCAGCAATACTCCCATCAGCCCACTAAAAAGATCAGCTCTCCCAGCTGGTAAGTCATTGACTGGGTGACTCCTCACTGAGAGCTTAGCCAGACACACTGAGGATGAGACTGTGTGAGAAACAGCCAGTTATTGAACATACACGATACAAACTAGAGACAAATGGACATGGTTTTAATGTCAGTAACACCAGTGTTCAGCAGAGAAAATTATCTGCAAAATCCAGTTTGCTGGTAAAATAGTCAAAAGTGAATAGGACACTAAAAGCTAGTTTATTGCCTTGTTAATATCCTTGTCATGTGGCGTCCCAACAGACACAGACCGGTGATCATCTTGGCCTGGAGCTCAACAATGCTTGTAAACAGCACTTTCAGAGGTGAATTGAGAAATGTGAAAAGCAGTTTTGGAGGCTGGAACGTTAACTTAGCTGTGGAAATCCAACATTTTCCACAAAGCTCATGCCCCATTTAGCCAGTGGTGCTGTACCAGCTTGACTACATGAACTGTGTGCACTCATGTGAGGTGTTGACCAGCCAGCAATGTGAGTGATAAGACTGAGTGAGTAGGGAGATACATTACATACCATGTTATTCATGACACAAACCAGATATAGACTCAACTGTTGGGAGGAGAGGAGACAAATGCTTTCATTTTCTTAGCACACAAATTATTAAATACATCCCTTCTATAAATTTTAAGAGACATGTGAGAGACCCCCCCACACTACACACACACGCACGCACGCATGCACGCACACACACACACACACACACACACACACACCTAGTTAAAGTGCAGCAGAATTCATCACCTCATTTCCAGCTACTGTTTCCCACGAAACATGTGTAACATTTCCCATATCAGTTTTGGAAATCTGACCATTTGGAAAGTGTGTATGTATCATTTGCCAACAGGTCTCACCAGCTGCTCATTTCAAAATGAACTACAGTTCAGTCAACTCCAGTGTGCGTTTAGCAGCATAAAACATTTCACCATCCTGGAGAACACTAACAAACAGTGAATTAACATGCAGCAAGAATAAGTTGAAAACATTAATTCACTGTTTGTTAGTGTCCTCCAGGGTGGTGAAATGTTGACATCTCAGTCCAGTCAAGTCAAACTTTATTGTCTCACCAAGGGAAATTTGGTTGCAGTCAGGTATATATACATCATGAAAAGCATCACATAATCACATAATGCAACAAATTCTAGACAGATCACTTCAAAGACAACAGTGAAAGAAACCAAATGAATGTTAAATGGTTAACATGCTTAGGTGCAAAGGTCACATGTCAAATTCAGGCAACTAATTGCTGTGCAGATAAAAGAGACTTTGAATCATTTTGGTCCTCTGAGGAAAACCTCTTTAGCTATGACCTGAAGGAGGGAGTTCAAATTCCCTCTGCAGGGAATGATCAGGACAGTCCAATACGGCCTGGGCCTTCCTCAGGAGCCATTGCTAGCAGAGGTCATGGAGCTGCAGCAGATTCACCCCAGTAACTTTACTGGCCGCGTTGCCAAGCAGGCCAAGTTTGCCAGTTTAAAGTTCCCCAAACGGTCTACAATACAAAAGAACAAAACAGGCTTAAAGAAACGTCATCATCGTAGTGTTCACATTAAAGGAGTTCATTTTTCTGAAGAAATACAATGCGTGACCTTAATTGTTGCAACAATCCCCCAATTAGGCATGTATCTTCCATTAATAAAGATGATCTGAATAGATACAGATCACAGTAAACTTCCTCTAAAGAGTTCAGTGCCAGATCATCTGCTGCATGTTTTGACAGCTGAAAGCAAGACGAAACTTGACTTCTCCAGAAGAATACTCTTGTTGTCTTGTTGTTGGTGTTACTGTGTTCCTCTGTGGTTCCTTGGGGTCTTCTCAGCTTGACCCTCCTCCAGTCCCCGAGCCCTGATAACAGTCATGGTTACCATGCCCCAGAGCCTGGGTCCGCAGGGAGCTCTTTTAACATTTAACAATGTGACAGACTAGTATTTTCAATTTATGTGCTGTTGTGTAACCTTTATAAGTTGCTGTTGGGTGAAACCTGCTATTGAGGAAACGTCTCCTCTGCTTTCATGGCTCACAGTTTCACAGTTTCCTTCCACTGGAATCTCTGGAGTGTTTGTTGGTTTATGTGGCTGCGCTGTGAGCCTCCCCTCCAGAAATGTGACTGGACAGCGTTGCTTTCCTGTGGTATTCAATTAATCCTCAAACTGTAGCAGCTAATAAGAGCCAGCCAGCATGGAGATGTTCTTGGGCCGACCCCATCAGGAGAACGGTTTTGGCTGGGCCACCGGACTCTTGACCAAAGCCCCTGGGAAGATTAACATTCCTTTTCCCCTGACATTATAAATAGGGAGGATTACAGTGTAGGCCATTTATAAACAACAAAACAAACAACAAGGCGTTCTGCTGGGTTCTGTCCTCTCCATAGCAACATACAGTATGTGTGGATTGGACAGTGCCATGCTTTTAATGTGAAAAGTTGAATATCAACTATGTAGATGTTTTGCGTAAAGCTGCCAAAAATTCTATTCTGTTCTATTCTTCTCTATCTGTTCCCAATATATCCTTTTCTTTTTCTATATTTACCTCCACTGCTTCCTCTACAGCCTCTATCACAGTTGTGTGTTTGACCAGCACATGTTTCCGATTCTTTGTGGCTATGTTGACATTCTTCGAGGCTTGGCCCGCGTTTCACACTTGTGAGGGTCAGGGTGTTTTGTTTGCTTTAACTATAATGGGAGACCCCCAGTTGTTATTTCGCACTTTGGAGGACCCTTAAAAATGCTGGTTTTGTTGTGGTAGGGTGCTGCCTGGAAAAGACTAGAAGACCTTTGTCAAGGACATTTCTGAGTTTGACTGTCTTTCATCTATTCCAGTCTTTCCGTCCCCAGCTGACATGTATGTACAACTCAGCCTACGTTCATACATCACACTGCAGTGTGTGTATAGTCAACATACAGTAGTTCTAAGCACAAGTCCATATGTGTTGTCTGAGGACTTACAGATAAAGCACGCCACACAGGATCCACCATTTCTGAAAAATATCTCAATTTTTTATAACCAAAAGAATTCAGATCTTATTTGCTCTTCATCAAATATAAAAGACATAAGATAAAAATGAATCATTGAGCAACATTCAAGTTACTATTTTGAGCTCTAATGCTGCAGTTTATGGGTGTCAATGTCATATAAAATAGTTACAGGTCGCCATGAGCAACGGAGAATTCCCACTCACATTCCAAAAACATTAATGTAAATACAGTCAATCATGCAGCGGTGATAGCAGGCCTCCTCAGCAGAACACAAGTTCATTTCCCTCCATCAGCAGAAACCGAAAGTCAGGGCCAACTCTGATTTGACGCTTTTGACAAGAATGGATTAGTCTTTATGATGCAGAGACGTGAAGAACTGGAGCATGACTTATGTCCCTACAGTGGCTGCAATAATCCGTAACCTGTGATGTGCTCTTGGCTCCGCGATTAAGTTATTACTGTACTATTAAAGTGATTAATGCTATGCTTCATTAGTTTTATCCTGCTGAATTCAGCTATGGTGGTCAGAAGCTCTCTGGTACCACTTAGCACTGGAAAAAATGACGAGTTCTGTTGCAAAATAGTTTTCCACCACTTAAAAAGGGAAAACTACTCTTGCAACTTTTCTCACTTGACCGCAGAAAATTAAAACAAATTTATATTTTAAGAATAACTGCTTTTCAGGGGATAGATGGTAATATGAAGCATTTTTAAACACCGGATCCTTTGCTTTGAATAATTAAATTCATTGTTTTTAAAGGATACACAGCAGACACAGGAGGTAGCCAGAAATAATCTACTGATCCATTATTTTCACTTCGAAAGATCGCATTAGCTAATACTGTCGAACACCAGCACAGCCATGCTCCAGTTTATTTTCTCAAGATAATGTTAACTCATCAGTCTCAAGTTTGGAGATACCCGGTCCAGGCCACTCTGTCTGTTTGACACGGTTGAAACTGGTGTCCCAATGGTGGTGAGGCAAAGATGCTGGGTGGAGCACAAGGGAAACAATTTCTCCATCATTATAGTCATTATCCCAGGCCCTTATCATCTCAGATGTTTGTCTAAAAAATCCTGCATCCTGGAGTTAGCACAGTCCATGTAAGGGTGAGCATGACACTGTCCGTTATGAGGATAAAAACGTTCCTCAAGCTGTGCTGCATGCTCAGATGTTCAGTTTGATTTAGCCCACTAAGATAATTTGGCAGAAATTTGCATGACACCAGTTCTCAAATTACAAACTGTCTCCTATTATTCATAAGAGGAATTATGTGGCAAATCATGAAATGCAGAGACAAATCAGGTACAGGGTTTGTTTTTATGGCCACTGATCTAACTAGACACAGATGCTTTTGTTTGTAAGGCACTTGTCCCAGTGTCCAGCAGATGAACAAAATGATTGTATCAGAGGTGGCCTAACTCGGTACATTTTTTTTATTTTTCTTTTCACCTTTCACATATCCAGTTTCTTCATATTTAATTGTTTTGTTAATATGTCTGTTTTGCTTCTGTTATTTTAGAGCATTTTGTGACCTGCTTAACAACCTGAACACTGATTTCCCCTTAAATGTCTTTTTTAATTGCCTCAAACTTAGAAACATTTTTTTCCCCATTTTGTACAATGATGTCACATTTCTACTCTCTATCTTTATTGAAGCTGCATCACTGTTATGCTGAGTGAAAAGTTCAAACCCAAGATGCTATTGTTTTATTGTTTTCCACCATTACATCAAATAGAAAACATCTAGCTGCCTTGTGCATCATTTCCCTGTAATTCAGCAGGACATATTTGGCATCCTAGGAAACCTTGGAATCTCTACTAGAATTTCAAATAAAGTTCTGTGGGTTTGAACAAAGCTTGGCTGCGCAGCGTGCATCTGAAGTAACAATCCCAACAATAGAACTGGCAGGGCTGAAGAAGTTTAATAGCCGCCATTGGACACAGTCTGCATGATGTGATGCCATTTGGATGCATCTACTGTCATCATACAAGACATCAACCGTCCTCCTGTGTGGGCCCGGGCTCATAAACAAACCATAGGGGAGTTGCAGCAGGATGTTTATGGGGATGTGAGGCAGAATGAATTAGGAACCACGGGGGTTTAAGCTCCGGTTCTCTTGCCTTGCACACACACACACACTGAGCACACACACACTGAGCACACAGGCGACACCAGAGGCCCTCATGAGTTATATACATCCTGCGCTAACTAAGCAACCTGCAGAGAGGCTCAAACTCCAGTAAAGGAGATTAATATAACCAAGCTACTGTCCTGTGAAGACGTAAAACTTCAGCTATATTGTCTTTAAATAAAATAGCTTTTACTAGCATTGCTTAATTTCAGTGTGTGCTGCAAAATGTGCAATAAAAGTAATTTTCTCACACTGAGAGAGGGGCAGAGAGCAAAAGAGAGTCTGCGTGTGTGTGTGTGTGTGTGTGTGTGTGTGTGTGTGTGTGTGTGTGTGTGTGTGTGTGTGTGTGTGACTGCATGTGGTTTATTGCATGTGAGCAACGGATAGAGGGTAAGAGCGGGAGCCCATCAACACGTCACCCATCTGCAACGTCTTAACCTCGAACCTAAACCAGGACTCCCACTCGCAGCAGCTTTTCTCCCAAAAACTCTGCAAACATAACACACACATGTTCGCAAATATTTAAACACCGCTGTGATTAAAAACAACAGTTTTGCACAATTTCTCCATTTATGAGCGTTCCACATGCTCTCGAATCTTTACCAGATGTCCACGGCAATTGCACGCATCTTGTGGCGGCTGTTTTGTCGTTGTTATGCTCTCCCACGGGAGAAAAACACAAGCCTCGCGCTCATTTCAGAACAAGTAGTCTTTATTATCTGTGCTCGGGTTATTTTGTCCATTTGGGCACATTTTCAACATAACAGCCCCTCATTTCAACTTTCTGTGTGAGGTTGGTGCTCATGGGAAAACATTAGTCTGAACTGCGCCAAAACAGCAGCTACAAGATACTTAGACCTGGGCTCAGTAGAAAGTTTTTCTAAGATGTGCACTGTGCAGTACATATCAAAGAGTGTGTGCATGTGTGTGTACGAGTTTATGTGCTGTGCTCATAAAGGGGAGCATTGTGGTAGCTGTTTTGATGTCAATTGAGAATAAGTAGCTGCTGACACATGAGTAATATCCCTTTCCGACTGCAGGAACTGTCCCTGGAGCACAGGAACTCTTTCAAAGATCCAAGAACCCCTGCCCCGTTCTTGTCTTGGGCCCCAACGTAGTGCTCTCTGAGTTCCTGGGGGCCGTGTACCGCTTGACACTTCTGATTGGTTAAATGGATGACGCAAACAGCATGAAATGATCAACCCCGCTGTTAAAAAACAGGAACAAGTAACCACCAACATAAATTATGAAAACATTGTTCTATCAAGAGATAGTTTGGCTAGTAATTAAGAGAAAACATGCCATTAATCTCTGTTTGTGACTGTACACCATGGCACAGTTGATCTCCATTTCTCTGTAAGCAGTTTCCTCTTTTCATCTTTTGCGTTTTCAGCGTCTTCGATCCCATTTTTGATCCCTGCATGTCTGTTCGTCACCACCACAGTGGCACAGCAGTGAATAATCATTCACAAAACCACTTGTTTACTCTTTTGTTGTTAGTCGCATGTAGAACGTCCAGACTCATTCTCCTTATCCTCCTTCTTGGAAACACAAACATACCAGAGCTGAGGGTGCTCCCTTTGCCCTCAGAAACCTCTTTCAAAAGCAAGACCCAGGAGCTTTGGACCCCAAACTTTTTAGAGGAAAAATAGCATCAGTCAGTGTGCATAAAACCTGTTGCGAGGCACATGTGCATGCTGTTCTACCTGTTCATTTTCTTTTAAACATATGTGATGGGCGTAGCATGGTGGATTACCAGTCAGCGAAACCATCCTTTATCAAATGACCACGGTTCAGGCCCCTTGGTGAGAAACATCTACCCTGCAGAAGTATCCAGGAGCAATACGCTGAATATCTACCAGGCCTCAGGTGGCTGAGGTCAGAAAGTTCTCTGACCGCCCTGGACGTTGGCAAGTTGTCATTATTAACAAGGTGGGCCATTTTCATGTAAAAAAAAAAAAAGATTGCTATATTTGTCAAAAAGTTCCTTCTCAAGAAAAATCCTCTGGAACACAGGAAGTGATGTGTTTTGTTTGATATAAACAGAGGAAGGGGAAAAAAATACTGATTGACTGACAAGTGATCTCAACACAGCAACAAGCACTTAGCACCAATGATAGTGCCAAAAAAAAACCCCAAAAAACAGTAAGATCTGATGGATTACCATTTTAATATGAAAATATAGATGCTGAAGTGTTCACAATCCTGTGGCCTTGCTTCCAGCTCCTTACAAGGGAATATCCAGTGATGGGAATTTAGTGTCTGAGGTCTTCTAGGGCTAAACTCCTGCTTGACTGCCTTCACATACCCTGCCCAAGCTGACCGCTCAACTGATTCTCTCATGTACCAGGAAGCTAGGCAGCAGCCTGACGTTTAATGAGAGTTAGAGCTAAGAAAGCAAAAGGCTTGAGCAAAGAAAGCCCCTCTTTGTTTGTGCATGTGTGTGTGTGTGTGTATGTGTGTGAGAGAGAGAGTGGTAGCGAGAGAAATAGAGAAAAATATAGTTAAATGTGTTAGGGCTGTGCGCAGATGTGTGTGTGTGTGGGTATGAGGCTGTACTTGTAGGAGTAAACCATCCTATAAAACAACCCATCCCCTTCAGCCACAGGTTCACCCAGCAGAGGTGGCAGCGCAGTGAAACTCCATCTAAACCAAACACTGCTCTACCTCTGTTTCATTTTGGATTCCTGTTCCTTGGAATTTTTGTTTTCTAAAAGCCCCTCTTTGTCCCCAATGACGTGTATTGATCTGGGAAGGCATGCGGGAGTCCGACTTCATTTAAAAACTGGCCCTGGAGAGCTATTTCGCTGAAACAGATACAGCTACCTGAATATGTGTGCTACCAGTTAGTAGCAAAGCTGACTGCTGGCCCTCACGGTCCTGGCCCCCTCCCACCTGAGGAGCAGGTTCTTTTCTTCAAAGCTTCCCTTGAAGCGAAAGGCTCAAGGTATTGGCCATTGAAAGATCTATTAATGCTGTCACTTATTGCTGAAAGCCTTGTAACTCCACTTTTAGCTTTTTATTTTTAACTTGAAATAAAACTTGCCAGATTCTTTCCTGTGCCTCAATGCGAATGACCTCAATAAAACCCACTTCAGTTATGCTGCACGGTTTCAAAGATCATCAAAATGTTATGAACTATGTAATAAAAGTGGTTTTTGGAGATTCGGGGTTTTTATAGAGCAGTAGTAAGGCGAACTCTGTGTTTTTTCCACCTCTGTCCTCCACCCAAACTGTGTGAGCGGTGGTGTTTGCAGCCCACACAAGGAAGGGTACAGTACAAAGCCCAGCATTCATTCGTTCATCCGCCGTCTTCTACGCCCACTCCTGTGACAGCATACAGAAGGTAGCAGCCAACAGGATGGAGTGAAAAGCTTAACTGATATTTCATGGAAAAAACGGGAATAGTGGAGAATAAATAGCCTCCTCAACACCATGTCAGTTTTTACCATTTAATTCTAAAGGGGTAGTGTTTCAGTCCCAGCCATTTTTTTTTATCATTAGGATAATGAAAGCTTATACCCGCTTGTGCAATATGTCTCACAAATGAAAAAGTGTTTTAAAGTTGTGCAGTAGAGAATAGTGAATATGAAAAAGACTGTTTGTGGATTGTGGGGTGAGCAGTGGTTTATATCTGGGGAACATTAGCGCCCACTCCTAAAGTTCACGGGGTAGGACGGTGCTTTAAGGCATACTTCTGTCAAAAATGAACATTTTGTTTATTATCAATTCACCCACATGTCAGATGGAAAACGGGTGGAGTGTGTATGTTAGGCAAACTGAGTTAACTGGCGTAGCTCCATAGCAGACCCCTTCAAAATAAAATCTTTCTTTTGAGCTCCAGCACGATCCAAGTCTGCTGAAGCTCATGACTGCACAAAGTCACATAGTTCACCCACAACTTTTGATTCAGGGTTAAAGTTAAAGGTTCAACCATACACAAGGATGCGTCATGGTTCTAGGGGGTACAAGCGTCTGTAGAGCCCACGCTCCATCCACACACACACATGACTACTATAAAATGCCTGTCATGGCTATTCAATTACATTTGCAGATGGTCTGTGGCGGAAATTTTATTTGGATTGGAGAGTAATGTGTAGGCAGACATTACAAAATATCATAAATGATGATGCATGCAGTAAATTGAATTGGATCCGTGTCTTTACTTTGACCTTTTTTCATTTTGTGGCAGTTACATTGGTGATATTGGGGTTTTATTCCTTTCATATCACTTCTCTCAATCTTTCCCTTTCAGTCTGCCTATTTGTCATTCCTTTTTGTCTTTGAATATAAATTTTGTAATCATAGTAAATCGTCTTCAGGTCTTATGGCCTGAGGCTCCTGGAGGCCCATAGGAGCCTCAGGCCATTATTGGCCCAGTCCATAATCCGCCCTTGACTGTGCATCGACTCTGAGCAGGAGGCTGCCTTGTGCCACTTGGGTGTTCAGGAGGAATGAACAGATGAATAAAATATCTTTTCATTATGAACTTAGATCATGGTGGGAAAATCTGCCCTCAAGGTCCTGTACTCTTTCAGTGTAATCTTTTTGCACACTGATGACAGCCTCTGCTGAAAAGCAATGATGTGGCTAATTTCCTTGCCAGTGCCAATGCCAACTTTACCCGTGCTTTGTAATCCTAATAAAAAGTGAGTTTGAATGAGAATATATCTGTGGAAGCAACCTGACTACAAGCACCATTTCAGATATTATTTACTCATTATGTACTATCAGATGATGCATTTTCCAGGGGCCTTGAGGTCACAGCCCCCAAGTCCCACTGGTGTGTGCCAAGATACTCAAAATACAAATATCAGTAATCAGAGCAAGCATGTATAATTTCACTGATTTTCCAGAGACTTGTTAGAAACAAATGGAAGAATCTGATGGGAAATAGATTTACATTTCAATGCAATATGTTTGTTTAGCTATAACTTCCAAAATGAAGTCGAAGAAGTGAGCTAATGGCTAATTAGAGGTTAATTTACCTTGTTAATAAATTCAAACAGTCATTGCAATTGCTAGACTACTGAGCCTGATAATTTGTTAGTTTTGTATCTGAAATCCTCAACTGAAGTAGAGCCTGACTGCTGAAATAAGGTCAGCCAACATTTGAAATAACAACATCGTCTAATAATTCTTACAAATGTTGAAATTCAGCAGTATTCTGCTTTAGGCACGTTGTGTAATTGCAGTGTTTGCATTCAAACTTTGACCTCCTCGGCTCAGGCTGTGCCTGTCCCTGAGTTGTATCTCGAGTGTAGCAGCTTCTGGCAGTTTTAATGAGTGTGCCAGGGGCTTTTTCACCCAGAGCAGCTCGGTGTGTGCCAGCTGTGTGCAGGGCTGCCACCTTGACCTCAGAAACAAGCCACAGATAGAAAGGGCTCACTGGCCTGTGAATGGGATTTCCTTTTATCTGTAGAAACTGGCAGAGAGAGTGGTTCACTTGATCAAGGACTTCTATTCCATTACATCACCACTTAGCCTGTAACTCGCCCAACCACAGCGAAATGGAGACAAAGTGTATTTGATGATAAACCCACCATCATGATAATGCGTCATAACGAAACGTTTCTTTTTTCATCCAAAACTTCCCCTTTTATATGATTTCACCTACCTATTTATTTATCTATGTTTCCCTCCCTTCCTCTGTGCCTGAATTTGTCCATCAGTGTCACAATATTCCATTATCTTTCTGCTCCACTGGATGGCGGGAAGTATACACACAGAGTCAGCAACTCCTTACCCAGACCAAATGTTATGGTAAAACATTCCTTCGACGTTACCTTATTTCTTCTTGCTAATTTCACACCCTGCTTTGGGAATCTCCCTTTTCATAGGGAGCAGCATGGGGGCTGGCTCATGAATGCCTGCCAAGGTCATCGCAGTAGATCGTTTT
>OMLB01036414.1:13066-60035 GCA_900302555.1 Myripristis jacobus | reverse complement strand
ATGTGTCAGGTACTTTATGTTTCTTTGTTGATGACCTAAATAGCCCTTTAAATAAAACATAACTCCCCCCCACCCCCACTTATACATCCAGTATTCCTATTACGCGACAATGAAAAAATATGCAAATCACCATAAAATCTCACTGACTGATCTGAAATTGGAAAGAAATATTAATTTTTGGTGTTTTAATGGCTTTATATTATTTCTAAGAACAGACATTTGTTATTTATAACCAATGCATTACAAAGAACAGGACATTGAAAACATATCATCATGTGAATTTCATGTTTACCCGGTAGTGCCCATTACATTAGGAACACTCATTAAATATGAAGCCAAAAAAATGATGTTAATCATTCATTTAGAGACGTTAAACATTGGCTGGGGTCAAACTGACCCCAAACATAATAGGAGGGTTAATTGGTGTGAGTAAACCAATCAATGTCCATGTAATTTTAGTAGGCTAATGCTTTAGAAAAATTCAGCCAACCTATAATTTTTGCTGCACACCCTGTCTTAGGGCATTACGTTACAGCAGCAGAGTAATGAGTGTTTGCTCGTGTACGTGTCCGGGACATCACACACACACACACACACACACACACACAAACACACACACTTCTAAAACTTGGCCCGAGGTTATCAGCTGATAACAAGCGAACTTTAGATCTCGGAAACTGGCCGGGATAATTGGCTGGGGGGCTGTGCCGTTTGCGAACGATCCGTGCAAAATGAACATTTTTTTTCCATCAACTGGACAGAAAACAGTCTCTTTATTCTTCACTGTATGCGCTGTTTTTAGAGATAGCCTACTATATTATTTTTGAGCGCTCGCAAATGTTTTACTGAATAAATACCTATTATTATCATTATCGTTATTGAGAAGTTTGTTGTCGCTGACTATTGTTTGTTTGTTTTTAGTAGTTAATTTTTTATTTATTTATTTATTTATTTTTTTAAATAGGATGCAATATGTTGTGTTATGATGTAATGTTTGAAGAGTAGGGTCTCCCTTGATAGTGACTGGGGATCTAAATAAATACATAGAAGGAAATTTCTTCCAGCCGCCCACAGGACTGTTTTATTCTCAGAAAACAAAAACAACTACAAGATCAACTCGAAACGGCGGCTCCACATGAGCAAATTTAATGTAATTTACAGATTAGCTGTTTTATTAATTTATTTGGTCATTCATAGATGATCAACTACAGTGGGCCTACTCGTTTTGTGAGTCTCACTTGGGCAGACACTCACTGGACGAAGTCTTTCATTTGAGCTTTCTTTAACCTGACAAGTCATTAAGAGCTGCTTTATCCATGACAATCTGCCAAAGCGAGACTCGTGACACTTCTTTCACGAGTCTCGCTTCACGAGTCTCCTAGTGACCCAAAAATGTTTCATGTGGAGCAGCAATTTCGAGTTCCTTTTTTTTTTCATTTTCATTTTCTTTCTTTTTTTTTTTTTTTTTTAGTCATGTGGGAGGCTGGTAAAGAAAGGAAATTGTTTCAGGAAGCGATTCAGCTCAGTTCTTTTACTCGCGATAGGCGTTCTCTCTGAACAAATCGTTCACTAACAACACACACTGGCACGGGGCTGATGCGCTTGACAGGCATATTTAACCGCGGGCTATTGACTAGGGGCCAAACAGCTCTAATTTAACTCGCTTGCTCAGTGGAGAGAAACTTTGTTGAGAATGGACCTTACAGCCGAGAGTCACTCCATCCCATTGAGTGATGGGAATAAAATGCCTTTGATTGGACTGGGAACGTACGGGGATCCCCGCACGGTAAGACACACATAATTAAACTTACCTTCTGTTCTGCACAGGTTTTCACAAGCCTGACTCTTTATTATTGGACACAAACTGGTTCCGTGGTTGCACTGCATATTTGTTTTATTGCTATGGGATAAACTCAGTTACAGTATGCTTTTGTTAGACTCCCAAAGGAACTGCATGCGAATCAGTGAAAGTGGCTATTGAAGCCGGATACAGACACATTGATGGAGCTTTGGTCTACTTCAACGAACATGAGGTGGGGCAGGCCATACGGGAGAAAATTGCAGATGGAACTGTGAAGAGAGAGGATATCTTCTACTGTGGGAAGGTATGTGTGTGTGTGTGGGGGTGTCTGTGTGTGTGGGTGTGTTGAGTTGACTGGCTCAATTAAAATTTTCCCAGGGATTCTGTTTTGTGGTTGTTGTTGTTTTCATTGTTGAGATGGCGATGCCTCTTGTTCTGCTCTGATAAACACACAGCTGTGGAATACATTCCATCGACCTGAACTGGTGCGGCCAAATCTGGAGAGGACCCTCAAGACTTTACAACTTGACTTTGTGGACCTATACATTGTAGAATTGCCTATGGCCTTCAGGGTAAAGTCAGTGTTTAATTAATGTCATGTTGAGATTATGTTTTTCTGTAGGTTATTCTGCCTACATGCAAAAAGTGACATTTTAGCTCATTCATTGCAACATTTATTTTTATCATGCTGTGAAGCCAGGGGACACATTCTACCCCAAGGATGAGAACGGGAAGTACATATATGATGACACAGATCTCTGTGCTACATGGGAGGTGAGACACTTTGCATTGGACTCTTCGTTCCAGATGAAAACTGAGATGCGCCAGATGTAATATTTACCTTCCCATTTATAGACAGTGTGCCATAACTCAAAATAAAAGTTCACACACAGCATTACTTTTTGTTTCCTCAGAAAAAAATATGCCAGAAGATCGAAAAGCTTTTCCACTAACAGCCAGATTGAGTATTTGCCTGCAGGTCAAAGACAAAGTTATGACACAGGACAAAGTCCATTCAGCGTAGTTGTGTTCAAAGTCTTGAGACTGACCTTTAACAGTATATTGTTTGGTTTGAGTGAGTGCTGCTCTCTTATTGTTTTCTTTCCATCCGGGAAAGGCTTTGGAAGCATGCAAAGATGCCGGGCTGACCAAATCTCTCGGAGTATCCAACTTCAACAAGCGACAACTGGAGCTGATCTTAAACAAACCTGGACTGAAGCATAAACCGGTGTCAAATCAGGTAGAGACTGGCTAATAATAGATCCAAATACATCGCTATAACTTTGCACCAGAGCAGAAAAGAAAGAGCTGAGTGCAAAACCATGCTCCAAATTGGCAACTAAAGACTATAAGGACACAATGGACAAAATGAGCTTTTATGTAAATTCTGACTATTGACAAGACTGCATTCATCATTTCTTAGGGAGGAGATGTTTGTTCGATAATCAAAAGTATACACAGCCTATGATCATTCATTCATTCATTTTCCAAGCTGCTTATCCTCATAAGGCTCGCGGGGGGTGCTGGAGCCTATCCCCGCACTCATTGGGCGGAAGGCACACAGCCTACAGCCATGTATTACTTAAATTCATTGTGGATTACACGTAATGTTTTCAAAACTTATCACCAGTGTGGCTCTCTTTTCAAAGAGCAGGGTGGGAAAATGTCACAGGCTGGCCGACTGTTCAAAAATATAAGCATAAGAGACATCTGCAGTTATTTACAATACAAACATCCAAACACAGTTCCCATGAGTGGAGTTAGATGGGTAACGCTTCCTTTTACAGGAAGGTACTTCTTGATTAGGGGACTGTATTATTGCCCCGATAAGGAAATACACTGTGTGCCCTCAGGTTGCCAGCTTACATTAAATCACAAAATACACCACATAAACCCTCCTATTATGTTTGGGGTCAATTTGACCCCAGCCAATGTTTAACGTCTCTAAATAAATGATTAGTTATTAGTTAAATAGATTGGTTAGAAATAACAAAAATCTGTACTTAGAAATAATATAAAGCCATTAAAACATCAAACATTTATATTTCTTTCCAATTTCAGATCAGTCAGTGAGATTTTATGGTGATTTGCATATTGACTTGCATATTGACCCCAAACATAAAAGATGTTCAAAAATGTGAACATAACAGGAGGGTTAACACAGCATGTACACCAATTCATGAAAGGGATAATCCAGTTCATACAATGTTCAAAGGTGCATCCTGGTCCTAATCAGATAAGCATCAGCACACAAAGTACATCATACACTCATGCCATTAACCCTCCTGTTATGTTCACATTTTTGAACATCTTTTATGTTTGGGGTCAGTTTGACCTCTGCAGTTTAAACTTCCACAAAATTATTGTAACCAAAATTGTTATCAAAGTTTATGTGTCAGGTACTTTATGTTTCTTTGTTGATTACCTAAATATCCCTTTAAATAAAACATAACTCCCCCCCACCCTCACTTATACATCCAGTATTCCTATTATGCGACAATGGAAAAATATGCAAATCACCATAAAATCTCACTGATTGATCTGAAATTGGAAAGAAATATTAATTTTTGGTGTTTTAATGGCTTTATATTATTTCTAAGTACAGATATTTGTTATTTATAACCAATGTGTTACAAAGTGTGAACAGGACATTGAAAACATATCATCATGTCAATTTCATCTTTACCCGATAGTGCCCATTACATTATGAACACGTTAAACATTGGCTGGGGTCAAATTGACCCCAAACATAATAGGAGGGTTAAAAAAAAAATCCTATTGATAATTCCAGTGCGAACAGGACAAAGGATTTCTTGGCCTGACTCCCATTTAGAGGAGGCTCTTTGTCGTTTGCTAGCCATTTTATTAACATTATTTCATTATTTTCCTTGACGATGACGAGAAAAAACATGTAAGAAAACATTAAGTTATAACACTCCCTACAAATGAGTGATATATAAAATGTCATGGATAATAACAGTTTTATTTGCCTCCACATGAAGCTGGTTAAACTGCTGTAAAAATGCCAATATGCTTGTGTTTTCTTTTTCATCACAGGTTGAATGTCATCCCTATTTCACTCAGCCAAAGCTGCTCGAGTACTGTCGGCAGAAAGACATTGTTATTGTGGGATACAGCCCCATAGGGACCTCTAGAGATGCTTCCTGGTACGCTGTAGCAATGCATATTCATAATGTTCATTTCATGTATCACTGATGTAAGACATTCTTAACATAATGCTCTCAGCAGCAGCGGAATATTTTACATGAGAGAGAAAAAGTGAGAAAAAGTCAGTTTCTGTGTTAGAGCAAAGCTTTTTCTTTCATGTCAACAGGGTGAACCTGACATGCCCCCCGCTGCTGGAGGATGAGCTCCTGGCATCCATCGCCAAGAAGCACAACAAGAGCACAGCCCAGGTGGCTCTGCGGTTCAACGTGCAGAGAGGGGTGGTGGTCATACCGAAGAGCTTCAGCCCCCATCGCATCAGGGAGAATTTCCAGATATTCGACTTCTCGCTCTCCGAGGCCGAAATGAAAGCAATTGAGGGGCTGAACAAGAACATTCGCTTTGTGGAGCTTCTTATGTGAGTATGCTGCACACTCAGTACTACTCACGCCAATGCGCCGATAATGAGATTTTCCCTGTAATAAACAGTGCATTGCCTCAACAGGTGGGCTGATCATCCGGAGTATCCCTTTCATGATGACTACTAGACTCCTCCGACATCAACTCATCACTTCTGTTCACACAGGCAGAAATAACTAACAGTGGTTACTCTTGGCACTACAAGTAAACAACTCTTTTATCAAAACTGTATTTTTTTTTAAAATATATGTCTTAATCAGTGATTTTACTTTCAAGGTTTGACTTGAGTGCTGTACTTTTCTATATACTGCAAATCATATCTGCTACATCTCATTTAAGAATAATGTAAAAAAAAAAAATGTATATTTGCTGAGCTACTTCTCTCTGCTTAAATGAAATTTCAACAATGCAACAGTTCTACTGGTGTGAGGTATCATGGTGCTTTTTCCACCACTGCACACTTGTTGTAATGCCTGTGCAACTTTTTATGCAGTAACTTTAATATCCAGCAGAGGTCGCGCTCCATCTAGCCTACATCATAGACAGCGAATGCTCTCTGTATCACTTTTATGATGCGTTTCATCAAATATTTTGATACAATGCATAATAAAACTTTAAGTATTTTATTTCTCAAAAAAATCGGATAATTACAATAAAGTTGTGGAATGTCACACCAGAGTATAATCTACTTTGTGAGAAATAAGACAGTGCTTCATATGTATTTCTTTATTATTATTATTATGAAAACTAGCCTACGTGATTGATTACAATTACACAAAATGGGAAATAACGTCTCAATATTCACTTACTACTAAAGCAAACTCGATCGTGTGTGGCGATCATTTTCAGACAAGGGCACTAGTTGGCTCTAGTTTTCGTCTGAGATGGAAATGGAGGATGGGTACAATGTTATTGTGTGGTTGTAATGAGGTCCTGGGAACATTGGCTACAATTTAATCGTATTTTTAATTATCGTAAAAAGGGCTGCTCGTGAATAAGTTTTTTACTAATCTGAGCAGTAACCTTCGGATCACAGCAGGGTCTGCAGAGGACAAAGAGTTTTTTTTTTTTTTTTTTTTTTTTTTAGACGGACAAGCTCGATGCCTGCAACAAACCCATGGCTGGCTAATGCTGCCTTCAAATGCCGTGGGAAACACATTACTTCCGACTTAAACCCACAATAATGAGCCGTCATAGTTAACACATGGTAGTGTTAAAGTCGCATTTTAAGACATCCGCGATGCCTGACCAACGTGGTCTTTAGATTGTGGAGAACGTGGAACTGGTGTCAGCAAAAGACGTCCAACAAAAGTCTGGTTATTAATTATGACCATAATTAAATAGCTGATGCCTATCTCCTCCGCGTCGTTTTCCTATTAGAGACCCTAACACACATTAATATGGTACTGTTTGCTTTCCAGAATATACCATAACAGCTATGAAAACGGTGTTAATTGCTGTTTCTGACGAAAAGCACATAAATGGGCGTTGAGACAAATTTCATTTCTGCCCGTTTAACTTTTAATCTGAACTCGGAAGTACTCCACAAGTTTACGACGGCACTTCAAGGCATCATAACAGCTATCTCGCAACCTTGCTAGCACTAGCACGTTAGCTAACACTACTAGCGACGATAAAATACACGAAAAGCGACAAACCGGGGACAAAGAGAAAGGACTACCGTGTGCATTCTTCTGATAACTGTATCTCCAATTAAATAAGGCCAGCAAAAGCAAACTGTCCTGCTTAGCCGACCTTTTTTCCGCTAACGCCAATGTTAGCTGCGCAACGACCAGCCCCAGCTAAGCCGATTGTAGCTAGCTAATGTTGGCCAACTCCGCTAACGCTATTTTGCAAACGTATTGCCTCAATGAATGGGGGTCGCTTCAGTGAGTGAATACATCAGTCAAACATGTACGCCTGCTACTATCGCAGTCTTTGGTTATTTTAGCTTCCCGACACCGTTGTCGTCTCGCTTGGCTGCTAACTTACTCACCAGATGCTTTCATAGAGGAACTTGAGGCGAAACCTGGAGATTATTTGGGAGAGGTGGACGGGCTAGCACGATTAACCGCAAACCGCTGGATAATCTCGGAACAACTTTATCTGAAAATCCTTCACAGTGCGGGGAACATGCACTATCCAGGGACCTAGTTTCATTACATCGGGACTTGCACGAAGCTGGCCTAACACAACACCACAGCCAACGTTGGATTGGATAACCGGAGTGTTTGTTTTGTGTTTGGAAAAAAACAACAACATATGGACGGATGTATTTCTAATTCAGTTTGGGTGAGTGTGCTGAGCCTTCACTGTGGTGTGTTTATCCTGCGAAGGTGTCGGCTGTCCCCATTTTGAAGGGAATGATTTCGTTTTGGAGAGATCCTGCCCTCCGTCCCAGGTAGCTGTGAGCCCTGCGCAGGGGAGTGGTGGGGAGGACTCCCCGGCCTGGCCCTCAGTTTCCGGGTGATGGGCAATAAAAAAAGAAAACCTTGGAAATAACCTGGAGCCCAATTTTATTTATGCATCTACCTAGTTTCAGACGAGCTTGCGATACGCCATTGCGATAAGCATCCCAAGAAATGGCTTTGCAGTTTAACTGAGATTTGCGGGATCATGATGGACATTGAAGAAGTTCCCCCAAGAGGAAAATATGCAGTTGTTTTGAGCCTAATCATGGACCGATGAAGTCAACTCAGGACGCTTTTTAACAAATATTATATTTTAGTAAACACTTGACTGATAAAAGTAAGAAAACAAACAAACAAACAAACAAAAAAATGTCTGGATTTGCCGAATTTGTCCCTCCCCCCGAATGTCCAGTTTTTGAGCCGAGTTGGGAGGATTTCTCGGATCCACTTGGATTTATCAACAAGATCCGACCAATTGCAGAGAAAACGGGCATCTGCAAGATCCGACCCCCCGAGGTAAACTCCATGTCATTTTTTAAAAACACTGGATTTAACATTGGATTTGAATCTGTGTGGATTTACCAGTTTGCTCCTGTTACGTAGTGCAGGGTTGTTCGGGGCCTACGTGAATTTTGCGTTAGGCAACGACATGACTAGTTGCCATTACTCTAATAGAGGTCAAATTAGGCTTAATTTTCTTGGACTTAATGTTATTTATTTTGCATTTAGATGACATTTGATTTACTCGGTGGCAAGAAGAAAGTATATGTAGCTGCAAGGGGCTGCTTGATTTCAAAATCTCCTTCTGTAATGCCTTTGTTTATGTTTTCTTCAGGGCTACATTGTAACATGTTAGCTGTGGAGATGCGACATCAGGCCACGCAGAGGCCGGTGCTAGTCTCAGCCCTCACCCTCATGTTTATTATGTAATACTGAAATACACAAAACCAATCGACCAAACATTTGTTGTCTTGGGCTTTAAGTGTCTCCATGTAGATGCACATGTATTTGGCATTTTATAACCAGGTAGAATAGGAATCAAATCCACACAGGTGTAACATATAAAAAGGTTATTTGGAGCCTGGACAAAAACAGGAGAAAATGTTTTTTGCACATAAATTGCACTTTTCAACCTTTTTTGGGAAACACTGATTATTACTGTGTTGTAAATATTTGTAGCCATTCACTAATTCAGCTCTACTCGTTTCTTTTTCATTTCTGTTGCAAGTTGTGGTGCTGTTGCTGTCATTTCCTCATTGATCATACTGTTGGGTGAGTGGGTTAATATTTGTGTTTTCTTGTCTGTCAGGACTGGCAGCCTCCTTTTGCCTGTGATGTGCGCAACTTCCGCTTCACTCCTCGAGTGCAGAGACTCAATGAACTTGAGGTGAGTTTGCCAAAGGGGAATCATGATTTCACTGTCAGTAATTATGTGTGAATGTGTGTATCGGAATCAGGGCTGGGCAGTATACTGATTTACAGTCATATAAGGCTAGATATTAGGTCAGATGCAGGAAGCGATATACAAACAGATTTCTCCTTATTTTTGTTAGTATCCGCAATTTTTTCTTTAGTTGTTAGCACCCATTGATTTCCAGGTTTCACAAGTGTTTTCTCATTTTTTGTTTTTTCCTTAGGTAAGAACATTTTTTGCGAGTGGTCAAGCGCTTTCTCACCAAGATAACAAAAAGCTTTCGCATTGTCACAGTCCAGAAATTGGTGTCCCACACATGGAAACATCTATCTGTTTTTTACAGTTATTTGTAACTATTAGATTTCCAGTGAAGTTTATTGGACATCATCACACTTATGTCATTTTGGACAGTAAACATTATGGTTAAACTGTAAAACATCCTGTCTCCATTAAATATCTTTGTCAGAAGTGTTTGACATCCACATTTGAGGGATCATGGCAAAACAATTGTGTTTATGTATTATCAACCAATATTTTTATGAGCATCCATGTGTGTAAATGTTTTTGAACGCACATATTGTCATCCCTACACTATTGTCAAAATATTGATATCAATGTATTTGGTCAACAATATCTTGATATTTGATTTTGTCCATTTTGCCCAGCCCTAATTATAAATAGTATTTTCTTGAAGGAGAAGAAAATGCCTCATTAGATTGACAACTCTGTGTTTTTGAAACTGTTAAAGTAGCATTCACATTTGATAGTGTGCTCTGGGTCCTTACTTGTCATGTAGCCATGTTAACTTTGTACAAATGTAAGAATATGATCAGCACCAGAGTTAGAGTTCTGAGTGTTTCACTCAACCAGAGCAGTGCAGTCTTGGATTTCAGTGCAGCCACTCGAATACAATCTTGCCTAAGGTGTTAAATGTGTACAGCAGCAGAACACAGTGCTTCTGCATTCAGCATCTGCCCTCTCCCCTTTTTTCCCCCGTACCTCTCCAGGCTCTCACTCGGGTTAAACTCAACTTTCTGGATCAAATCGCGAAGTTCTGGGAGCTGCAGGGCTCCAAGATCCGATTCCCTCATGTGGAGAGAAAGATCCTGGACCTCTATCGACTCAGCAAGGTAAAACTACACTATTTTGGATTATCTTTCTGTATATGATTGTTTGTATACTGAACATAATGTTCACTGCATGGGTGACAAGGTTATATTTCTGTGTCTTATTACAGGGTGTTTAGACAGGTCTGGAATGTGTGCAAAACTTTTGCAAAAAGTTATGATTGTTTCCTTATTGATCATTACATTTTTTGGACTTCAGTCAAAAATGGTCAAGCTGCACTCAGTCTGCACCTGTGTGTTTTCAGATTGTGTCATCCGAGGGCGGCTTCGAGAGGGTATGTAAGGAGAAGCGGTGGTCCAAGGTGGCCAGCCGGATGGGATTCCCGTCTGGGAAAGGCACTGGCTCGCTGCTGCGCTCTCACTATGAGAGGATCCTTTACCCCTACGAGCTCTTTCAGTCCGGAGCCACGCTAACTGTGAGTAGTGCTGTCCAAACAAACAGGCATACATACTGACACCTTCTGACCATGCTACACACGGCCTCACAATAACAACAAAGTGACCAGGACATTTGCCCTCAACAGGGCTATTGATGTTACATTGATATTGTCATAAGAGACTGTATATTGTCTTGGATTTAGGATATCATAATATGATGTAGCGTAAGTGTTGTATTTTCCTGGCTTTAAAGGATGACTTACAGGAAAGGGATGCAATTTTTCTGAACTTGTATGACTGTTCTAATTATTCTATTCTTTGCTTTTACCTGCCTCTACATTACAAATGATTGTTGTGTATAAATATCTTAAATATATTAGCCTTAGTCCTGATATGATACTGTGATAATGTGCTGTGGATGGGAAACACTGGATAGAAGTATTGAAATTATGATATTCACTGCTTAAATTGACTCAGTCCATATTCAGTTAAAGACTGGTGACTGGTGAAGAAAGGTGGTCTCAGTATGCTTCCAAGCAGACTCTGGTGTGGACCATTTCTAGTATGAAAACTATTTCAATCAAGGCTGAAACAAAAAAGCAAGCAGCATAGTCAGTACCATGACTGTCAATCATTAAGATTTGCTGTCAGCTAAACAACAGTTGGCTAATGTTATTTTTATTTCCCAGAGGGGCAAGACTTCTAGGCCGTTTACCCTAGACAAAACTTTTATTTGTTCTGTTAGTCCTACATACCCAGTGGAGAAAGTAGCAGATTCAGCGGTCATGATGTTTCATGATGTTCAGTTTTATTCCAACAACAGGGATAGCAGGCCAAGCAAGCGATATACCTCCATGGATTGTTATGGCTGCCCTTGTCCTTACTTCCTAAACACACACAGCAGTTTTGAAAGGTGTATTTGATTCATTGTTCACATAACAGTCAGTTTTTTTGTTGTTTTTTTTTTTTACAACCTGACCATTGATTCTATACATGTTGTCTACATCAAGAAGGAACAGACAAAGATACTACTAAAACAACTATAATAACAATAATAATAATATACTTTTTTGTTTATAATGTAGGACTGTTTAAAACATGGTGATACAAAGTGCGCTATATATGAAAATATACAAAATAATAATAATATACCAAAAGATGGAGTACTGTACAGCTATATAATAATGTGTTTGTTGCTCTGGTGTTTGATATTTGTTTTTTGTTTGTTTGTTTTTTTTTGTTGGTAACCCCACGCAAAAATATATAGCCAAAAGATTCTCCTGCTATTCAGTAGTGTGAAAGCAACTGGACCAAATGACAAAACAATGCATCATTCTTGCATTAGGTTCGAACTATTAGGTGTGAAAGCGCCCTAAATGTCTGGTCCGCTTACTGTCCGCGTCTGAGGCAATGGAACAAAAATGTGGCATCATGAGGATGAGTGGTCGCTTACGACCAAATTCTGTCACTCAGAAATGTTTTCTCATTCATCTAGAACGGTCAGCTGTTTCTCACTGCGGAGTAGGCCATAGTTTTGAGTCCATTCTCATTACAATAATCTGCACAGAGCATCAGGCCTGAGTTCCTCTCTGCCACAGCAATGACTAGTCCAGATTCCAGTCAGACTTAGAGAACAGGCTTCCGGGAGCTGAAGCTGTCATCAGCACCTTTCCCTGTTGTGCATTTTTTAAAATATTTTTTCAAGTGTTCACACAATCACATATCCACAAACACTTCTGTATTGGGTCTGGTTATGACTTGAGGTTTTATTTGTTTGTGTATTGCCTTGAGTTATAAGGATGTAGTTTTAGCACATATTATGCGACTGGAAAACCTTTGTGAAAGCCTAGCAGCTGCTCTAAAGGTCCTGTGGTTCTTTGTTCTCTGACACTCCAGATGTCACTGTTGTAAGATCGCCTTTTCTCCACAGCCTAGAATAGACACACATCTAGATTTTTCAAGTATCTCATTTCCTCATACCCTTCTCCTGTCTTTCCTCAGGGCATCCAGCGGCTATACGAGGAAGGAGACGATGGAGAAGAGGCAGACGAGGGAGTAGGGGAGGAGGCGATGGAGGAAGACGATCAGGAGGAAGAGGATGATAAGGAGAAAGACAGGGACTGCCATGGCGATGCAACGCAGACCAAAGAGCGGCCACTGCCTGAGAGACGCTCCCGGCGCCTTAGGTCTGAGGTAAAGGAAATTTCACTTGAAAAAAATGCATCCAAGGCTTAAAATGACCAAAAGAGTTCTGTGAAAAAGGTCAAGGCTGTAATAGCAGGATAGGCCACGAGGTTGGAGTCTGCTCAAAAACAGAAGTCGCCAAAAACCACTGATCATAGACCCAGTCTTGTGGTAAAAGTAAGATAGAAGATATCTATAAATAAAAGTGAAACAGCAGAAATTATTTGAGTTCTGATGTCACTTACAGTATGTTAAGTTTTGCCTGTCAAACAACATTTGGTTGCCTCTCAGCAATAACAAAGTAAATCACTACATCCAAAAAAAATATTTGATTTTAAGTCTGTTCTAGATTTAAAAAAGAGAGACTAGGATTTTCAATTAAAATTGAATTAACATATTTTTGTAAATAAGTTCTTTTATCATCTTTTGTGTATCTGTCCATCTTTCATTGTGCTAGTGAGTCATATTACACTGTGTGAAACGAAACACATACTAGGCATAAGTACTACATATACAGCATGTTATTTAATTAGAGTTTGACAAAAAGCTAGTTTATTCCTTTAACATCCACTCCTCTGCTCTAGCACGTCTTTCCCAGATTCCCAGTTACAACAGGCATGTTCCCCGGGGAACTTGTGTGATATTTGGCATTTTAGTAGGATCAGTGTGGTTTCTGGGCATTTGTGCTGTGTCACGATCTGCTTTTGTTGTTGTTGTTTTTCTTAAGAGGGAAAACAAGGAGCCAAAAGGCCTGAAAATCTTTGGCACAAGCCCCAAGATGGTGGGCTTGGAGATTGTACCAGCTGGTAAGAATAATTCTTGTTCAACCTGTGTTTGTACACTTAACAGATGCTCACAGTGACTCAGCAACCGTCATTGAGATTTGTCTGTAGGAAATGGACACAAATGTAGAACTTACGGGTAGCTCCTCTGATAGGAAGACATGTAAACATGTGTTCTGTGGGTTTTTGTGTTCATATGTTGACACTTTTCCATCTAGATGATGGATTCAACAAGAAGCAGCGTCACCTCAAGGCCCAGGCCTTTGCCATAAAAATGCGTCCACGTAAGGAGACTCTGGAGGTCAACTTTGTGAGTACCAGTTCAATGTATGGCATGACCAAATTTCTATGAAATCACACAGGCCAGAATGTACATTTTAGGCTTTTTTCGACATCTTTTATACAGACCCCAGCAAAATAATTAAATAAATAAATTGTCTTTCCCTCTAACCATATCGTAATCAAAATAACTAATTAATAATTGCAATATGACGTAAATAATCTTTACATAAATGGCTGTAGAGACGACAATCCTAGCACGGCCAAAATTTACATTATTAATTCCCCATGTGGAAACTCTGGACTTTAACACTTAAACATGTTCTGTGACACTGATCCCCCAGATCGACCTGTACCTCTGCCTGATGTGTGGGCGGGGTGATGAGGAGGACCGTCTCCTGCTGTGTGACGGCTGTGACGACAGCTACCACACTTTCTGCCTGATCCCTCCTCTGCAGGATGTGCCCAAGGGGGACTGGCGCTGTCCCAAGTGTGTTGCTGAGGTAAGGCAGGAGTGTTTTCTGAGATGTTAACATCTGCGTCATGATAAACTGGATAGAATGTTTAAATGTAAAATGTGTTGAATCTTGATAAGGTGACAGGCTTTATTCAGATGTATGAATGACATGATGGATTTCTTCTTTTTTTCCAGTCACGTAGCAGCCTAGAGTATAGAGTACTTAAGCTAAATATTTTCAACCTAAAAGTTGAGAATTTGCTGTCTTGCCGACCCCCCACAGGAGTGCAGCAAGCCAAGGGAGGCGTTTGGCTTTGAGCAGGCCGTGAGGGAATACACTCTCCAGAGCTTTGGAGAGATGGCTGACCACTTCAAGTCGGACTACTTCAACATGCCCGTCCACGTATGTAAAATGTGTGCTAGAATGTGTTAACTGCTGTGTGGATGGCACTCTATCTTGGTCACACATTCTGCTTCTGCTAGTTTTCTTTCTTTTTTTTTTTTTTCCTTGCTCATGTGCTCTTGGGCCATCTCTCATGTTCACTGTCCACTGTTGCATGGCAACGGAGTTCAGGAGTGCTGCCCACACTCACATTGCAAGACACAGTATGTATAGTTTTTGGATTTGTTTTTAGCCCTTTGTTCCCTATTAAATGTTTTCTTCTCGTTTTCAGCATTACCCTACATCACACGCATACTCAGGCACCTCAGTGATAGTTGTTGAGAAAGCAGCACCATTAATCATTCATATCCTCTTAGGTTTTTTGTAGTTGGTGTCGATATTCGAGCTGACCATCTGGTCACAGGCCCGCTTGCAAACCACACTCCTGCCACTTTCAACAAATTTCTCTCTCAAGTTTTAAGTAATACCTCACCCAAAAATTCAGAATATTTTGTATCATTTACTTAACCTGAGTTGTCTTGAATCTCAAACATTAAATACACTGACTGAAGCATCCGTGTAGCCAGTGGGTGAGTGGTATTTCTGGCTTATGAACAAGCCTGAGGCGAATTTGGTTGGCTGCATTGTTTGAAACCTTTATTCTTTGTGAGGCATGCGATTAAAATCTTTGTTGCCAGACTTTGCGCTGAAATATTCCTGCAGGAGCAAAGGTTGCCATTATGAAAAGCCAAAAGTCCACCCTCTCACCTTCTAATCTAGTGGAATGTCAAAATCAATGGCATGTGTCATTTAAGCAACATCACACGAGAGGGAGTGCTGTTAAACTGAACACTGATGATATTCAGTATAAAATATAAAAAATATGAAATAAGCTAACAAAAAAACAAGACTAGCTTTAGCCAACAAAGATAACCATAGCTAACAGGCCTAGGTTTTTGACTGTTTATTGACACAACCATAAAACATGGGACTAGATGTCTTTATTTTTTAAGTTTTCAGCTGTGGCTTACTGAGGTGCACATGTGCCCACCAACTGGGCAGAAGGTACAGATCGGGTAACTAAAATGCCATCCCTCTTGTCTTCGATAACTGAGCCCCCTGTCTCTTCCTGTGCTTTCCCCGCAGATGGTTCCCACAGAGCTGGTGGAGAAGGAGTTCTGGCGCCTGGTCAGCAGCATTGAGGAGGATGTGATAGTGGAGTACGGGGCTGATATCAGCTCCAAGGAGGTGGGCAGTGGCTTCCCTGTCAGGGATGGAAAGAGGAGGCTACTGGGAGATGAGGAGGTGAGAGCACTTCTTTATATTTACATGCTGTTGTAAGGCATGATTAGAAATGTATCATACAGTGAGTGAATCACACACTGTGAAAACGTCTGAGCGCAGAATTTTCCAGAGCACACGACTGATGATTAATCTACATTAATTAAACTTTTAAAAAACATGTATTGTTCATTTGTCATTTTGTAATGTTAATGCATTGCTAGCCAGTAATCAATCATCAGAGGCAGAGATGAGAAGATGTGGATAATTCAGTTATTGTTTCAAAGCCTAATAGACAAAATAGTTTCAGTTGTTAGATAGTGACAGACTTTATTTTGTTACTTACGCTCCTTGTTACTATCCACATATGACCCAACACTGTTTTACTTTTTTTATAACTCATTCCCAGATAGCTGTTACACACTGTGGAACTGCCAGATGGCCTACAAGTGAAACAGTTCTCTATCCTGTGGTTGCAAGAGGCAGTTTTTTGCCTATTCAAATGATTAAAATATGCATTTTTTGAATACATACTATAATAAAAGTGTGCCCAATTATGAATGACAAAACCAAATACAGTTTGGTTTAAAAAGACATTCATAGTTTAACACAGATACCAGCATGTTCAGTTATTCAGAAGCCTTGTGTGGCCTTACATTGAAATTTGGAATTTTGGCATCAGTATTCACAGCAACACAATTCAAAATGTACTTAGCAAAATTAATTCAATTATGTTTTCTTTGTCCATATTGTACTGCAGCCTTGCATTAAGTAGTTTTGTTCTAACCCCGCCACTTGTTCTGTTCCCACTAGTTTTTAGTCTGTATTAGGTACGTATTAGTTAATGTTTGGTGAAACATGAAGCTGAATGATTTTTTTTTTCTTGACATTTTCGCTGTCAGCGGATGCTCAGCAGGGAAGTGTTTCAGATGAAGGGAAAGCTCTGTATTTTCTTGGGGATTCCCTTGTGTCCTAGAAACAAGCCATGAGACATTTCATTCATTAGGTTTCCATCCAGCATGATCTCTAAAAGCTTTTCTCCTCTCTGAGCTGGCTACAGTCAGCAGAAACCTGACCTGTGCCATGAAGTAAATGAAAAGGAATTTTTGTCTCACTGCCCCCCTCGCTCTGTTTTTAGGAGTATGCCAACTCAGGCTGGAACCTGAACAACATGCCGGTGCTGGAGCAGTCCGTGCTCACCCACATCAATGTGGACATCTCAGGCATGAAGGTGCCCTGGCTCTATGTGGGCATGTGCTTCTCCTCCTTCTGCTGGCACATAGAGGACCACTGGAGCTACTCCATCAATTTCTTGCACTGGTGAGGCTATATGAAGCAGCGACATGTTTTTGTACATTAATTTTACTAGCATTGCCTCAGTTATTTGCTAAATATGTTTACTGATTTCTTTCTAGATCACAGGATTTCATTTTATACAGTTAAGTTCTTAGATCATTATACAGTTTGAGTTTTCTTTTTTCCTGGTTCTGGATTATATCTCTGACACATGCGTGCTGGTTGTATACAAAAATCTGTGCTCTGCCACACAGAAAATTAATGCTTATTTTATCTATGTCATCTCTTATCTGGGTCCACCCGTCATGTAAAAGCTGAAGTTTGAATTATATTTTCTTTAGAAGTCAGTTGATTTTATTTGTACAGGACCTCTGAATTTGGACAATGAAAAGCATAATCAGAGATGTTTATATTCCTGTTGACGTGTTGACTGGTTTCACTCTAACTCTTGGTCAACATTTCACTTAATATTTTATGAGCACTTCTTTACCATATCAAGTAGCAGTAGTAGTAGTAGTAGTAATTTATTTTTCAAGTATCATGCACCAAAAGGTGCCCTGTCCTCATGAGCTTACAAGACACTACAGACACTACATACATTAACATAAATGAAAAACATATACAAAGTAGGGCACTTTGGCCTTGACCCACTGTTGCGTTATGAATCACTCTGGATAACGGCGTGAGATAAACTCCTAAACTGTAAATGTATTTCAGCTCCTCCTTCCTCCCCCTCTTTCTCCTCCAGGGGCGAGCCGAAAACGTGGTATGGAGTGCCGGCCTCAGCGGCAGAGCAGCTGGAGGCGGTGATGAAGAAGTTGGCTCCGGAACTGTTTGACTCTCAGCCGGACCTCCTGCACCAGCTGGTCACCATCATGAACCCCAACGTCCTCATGGAGCACGGAGTCCCTGTATGTAGACTGGACCTGGGTGTTGCTATCAGAACAATTTGACCCAAGCATGTGCTTTCTTTTTTTGTTGTTTTTTTCCCTTTTTGAAACAGGCAGTATACATTGCAATACCACAGTAAACGTAGATCAAATGTAGCCCATTTCTGCCAAGGCGCACCTTTATAATCACAGTTACAAATACCAACATGTGGTCGTGGACAGAGTGAGAACTTCATTTAACCAGACATACCTGTGTGTTGTTTCATTACTCCGTCTCATTTTTATGACATTTTTGTGCATGGTGATTAAAATCGGCCAGCAGTTAAAATCTCTGTTCAGCTGGCTTAGATATGAAATGCTCAAACATGCCTGTATGTTTGATTATGAGTGTTTGCTTTGATGGAAATTCTCGTTGAATGGCCAAGTCTTTCTTCTGTTTTTCTTTTTGCTCTTACCTTGCCTTTTTATATGTTGATGTTTCTTTCCATGTGTAGTTTCCTTGACGTTTAACAGCATCACATATACATGCTTGTTTTTCGACTCAGGTGTACAGGACAAATCAGTGTGCAGGGGAGTTTGTGGTGACCTTCCCCAGAGCTTACCACAGCGGCTTCAACCAGGGCTACAACTTTGCAGAGGCTGTCAACTTCTGCACCGCCGACTGGGTGAGGGCACAACAGCATTCTTTTTTTGTTTATGCATTTCACGTGGAGGCAGGAGGTACTAAAGTAAAACCAACAAAGGACAAAGTGTGGTGGAATAAAAAGTTGAAATGACAGAAGAATAGACCAAAATTTGGAAAATAAATGAACCATGTTGCACTTAAACATTCATAATGTTTCATGAGGCTTTTAAATGCCTTACTCCATTTTTATATCAAAGGAATATAACCTATTTTCGTGTTTTCTCTTATTTTAAGCTTGTTGGATTGTATTAAGAGGACATCTGGTTTGTACTAGCAGTCAGGACTAATCTTTTCTTGTCCTGTCTCTGAATGTGTCTGCGGTCATCCTTCAGTTACCTATGGGTCGCCAGTGCGTGGCCCACTACCGGCGCCTCCACCGCTACTGCGTCTTCTCCCATGAAGAACTGCTGTGCAAGATGGCCGCTGATCCAGAGAGCCTGGACGTGGAACTGGCTGCCGCTGTATTTAAGGAAATGGGAGAGATGATGGAGGAGGAGACACGCCTCAGACAGGCCGTCCAAGAAATGGTGAGAAGAATTCCCTTATGTTTTGTTTTGTCTATTTAATTATGAGAAGTGCTTGTGATTAAAAGAAGTGCATTTCAGCTCAGTTTTAGATACTCATGGATGACACATACAGGAGTTAGCCTCATTGTAGAGTAGAAAACGAGACCCTAACCTTTAGTCTAATAGACCTTTTAACACTTTTTACATGTCCTTATCTTTTGCACATTTCAAATAAAAAATCATGTATGTCTTACAGTATGTGTAGTAGGGCCGTATATCAATATTATATCAGTATCATGGAAAGAGATCGTCTTGAATTTTGCATTTTGTAATTTTGCGATATGGCAGAAGTGTGCTGCATTACAGTAAAGAAATGCAGTTTTCTGACCTTTGTAGCTAGCTATTCTGTTATGATTGTTTATTAAAAATCTCTGTGTGGAAACATGCTTTTTCCTCCTCCTTACCCACAGGGGGTGCTGTCCTCAGAGCAGGAGGTGTTTGAGCTGGTCCCTGATGATGAGCGCCAGTGCCACAAATGTAAGACGACCTGTTTCCTGTCGGCGCTGACCTGTTCCTGCAGCCCCGATCGTCTGGTTTGTCTCCACCATGCAGCAGATCTATGCGACTGTCCCCTTGGCAACAAGTGTCTCCGGTGAGAGGCCTTGTGTTTTGGCACTACCCATAATTCTTTTACAGTATGGTGCTTTTACTGTTTAGTTGCTGTGTTACAAATGAACTTTCCACTTTAGTTACAGTAACATACTAATCCAATTGATCCTCTTTCAGTCTTTTCACAAAGCAGAATGGTTTGATGCAGGGCATCCTGCTCAGGTTTTTAATTTTTTTGTCACTGGTACAAATTATTTAATATTGTGCATTTTAAAAAGTATGGAATATCATATTTGATCATATCAGACAATATTACCTTGCTTTTACACCAGCTTTTAGTTCACTGCAGTCTAACCCTATATAGATACAGACACATACTTTCTCATTTATGTCATCCCAAATTTCCCATTTTCTGCAGATGCACATTCACTTGATGCACATTTCTGTGCATATCTCAGGTCAACATAAACCATATTCTAACGAGGGATTAATAGTTTTCAGAGTCATTCCACTAAGCTGAGACAAATTCCATGTTCTGTTAGTGCTCAAAGGCTGATGGTATGAGTCATCTGTAATAGCCAAGCAATGTTAATTGTAGTAATAAAGTCAATTGTCACTCAATGTTAACAGAAGATAATTACTTCAGCGTTTCAAACATTGTGCAGTTGTTCAAACAGAGCCTGCCGTGTGCTAACCCGCTGTATTGTCAACCAACAGTGAAAACCAAGAGCTGTGTGTTTAAACTCCACGCTATAATTTCTTTCTCTATATTCACATGCATGCACATTTGCACACACATCTTCTTTCGCTTACATGACACATAGGCTTCTCCTCTTTCTACTGCTGCTATGTATACACATACAGACATGCAAAGTCAGTGTCACTAACATATGCATATGAACTTGTTCTCATTCACACACCAGCTTCTTGTGATAGCACGCCGATATTCACACATGCACAGACTTTTTCTCCCACATGCAACACACAAAGCCCCTTCTGCTACTACATAGAAACATGTGCAGACAAGGACACACACACTTTATTTCTCACACCACACATAGCTATTTTGAAGACTGTTCACTTGCCTGTAAAGTGTGTAGTGCTTTGTGTTTAACTACAGTAAACCTTCAGTTTGTTCCACCAACACACATACACACAGCTGTTGCGTGTGTTTTAAGAAAGTAAACTCTAGGCCAACTTGTTTCCAAAATGTAGGCCTATTCCAATATGTTCTAAATGTTTAAAAAATTATATTTCTCAGAAAACAGAAATAGTCTGGATGGATATTCACGGGAACTGTGTTTCCCAGGATTAAACCCTGATATAGATCTTCCCATGATACATTGCAGGTACCGCTATGATCTGGAGGAGTTCCCGTCCATGCTTTATGGGGTCAAGACGAGGGCTCAGTCCTATGACACCTGGGCCAAGAGGGTCACTGAGGCTTTGGCTGCAGACCAGAAGAATAAGAAAGGCATGAATACTGTATTTCCCACCACCTTATCATCTTTATAGAATACTTAAACTGTATGTGCCATGTTGGACTTTTTAATGTTTTCCTCACTGTTGTCCTTTCTTGCCTCTTTGTGTGTGTCTGTCTCACAGACCTGATAGAGCTGAAGGTTTTGCTGGAGGACGCCGAGGACAGGAAGTATCCGGAGAACTCTCTGTTCCGGCGCCTTCGGGAAATGGTCAAAGAGGCTGAGACCTGCTCCTCTGTAGCCCAGCTGCTGCTCAGCCGCAAGCAGAGACACAGGTCAGCGGACATGGATAAACACACAGATAAATTCATCTGTTGCCCTTCTAGCATACACACACACACACCTGAAAATATTTATCTTTTTGAAAGTCAGTATTTGACTGCTTAAGTTTTAGAGTGAGGTCAGTCCCTAGTGGTTTGTTTCTCTTTGTGTCTACAGCAGCCGTCTGCGTTCAGAGAGTAGCCGGGGTCGCAACAAGCTCACAGTGGACGAGCTCAAAGCCTTTGTGGAGCAGCTCTTCAGGTTGCCCTGCATCATCAGCCAGGCCCGACAAGTCAAGGTCAGCCCCCTCTATAATACCCACAGTTATCCAGCTAACTTGTAATATCCACACCGGCTATCAAACAGTTTCAGGTGTAAAAATGTAATTTATGATGCAGTTTAATGGCTGGCTCACCTCTCTGCCCCTCCTCCACTACTGCCTCACCCCTTGCTCCTTCTCCTCTCACTCCCACTCTCCTGCCCCTGTCTTTAGGAGTTATTGGAGAATGTGGAGGACTTCCATGAGCGAGCCCAGGTGGCGCTGGCAGACGAGATGCCGGACTCCTCCAAACTGCAGGCCTTGTTAGACCTGGGCAGTGGCCTGGACGTAGAGCTACCTGAGCTGCCCCGACTCAAACAGGAGCTCCAGCAGGCCCGCTGGCTTGATGAGGTGGGTCCCTATCAGTGTAAATGGTTTAAGGTTTCTTTTAACAATTGCTCAAGGTCTTAGATTTAAGCTTTGCAAGACTATCCTAATGAGGGGTGTCAGGTTTTTATTTTTGTTATCGTTTCATTTGGTGAGCTGTGTGACCAGCATCATGCTTCTACAGCTTCTTCAAAGTAGTGGTTTGAGAAATGTGACTGTTTCATCACATCCCAGGTGCGTGTCACCCTGGCCGAGCCCCATCGGGTCACCCTGGAGCTGATGAAGAGGCTGATAGACTCTGGAGTGGGCTTGGCCCCCCACCACGCCGTGGAGAAAGCCATGGCTGAACTGCAGGAGATCCTCACTGTGTCAGAGAGATGGGAGGACAAGGCCCGCGCCTGCCTACAGGCCAGGTTAGGTTGGGTACAATCTGATCCATGCAGCCACATAGATCAGATTGGGATGTTTGGTTACAAAATGCTGTCTTACCTAAAGGAAACACTTAGATCAACACTTCATACAATCATGTAGTTAATAATTGAGCATATTTCTACCTAAAACACACGTGTAAGTATTTAACACTTATCTTTATAGTGTACTTTCCTACGATGCTGATTTGGAAAAAGTCAGTCTTAAATTACAGTTTTTCTTAAAAGGGTCTTTAAAAAGTTTTAAATTTAACTCTGATACCTGTAGACACCTTGTTCTTAAATTTCAAAAGAACAGATTCAGTGAAGTCGCACATGGGGAAAATATTATTTAATTAATATTGATATGGTTCAAATATGGTTCATTGTTGAAAGAATTGCTTTAGAATTTTATGTCCAACACATTTCAGTCTCAACAGGTGCTACTGCCCAAAGAAAATATGATGGTCTTTATTAATTGAACCATCTCTGCCCCTGCCCTCTCCTACAGGCCTCGTCACAGCATGGTGACGTTGGAGAGCATTGTGTTGGAGGCCAGAAACATCCCAGCCTACCTACCCAACGTCTTGGCCTTGAGGGAAGCCCTGCACAAAGCTAAGGAGTGGACTGCCAAGGTGGAAGCCATCCAGGTACTGGCTATACATACAAATTTTACAATAGTCTGTCTGTGTGCAAGAGAATAGAGCAGTATGTGTGCACATAGCCAATACCTGTGTATTTAACTTCTTAAAAGAGACTCTGAAGCTGTGCTTGCTGCTTCATCAGCATCAGCTAAAATATCTCTAAGCCTTTTCCCACTGTGTGCCTGACCCACAGAATGGCAGTAGTTACGCCTACCTGGAGCAGCTGGAGAGCCTGCTGGCCAGGGGTCGCTCCATCCCTGTCCGACTGGACCCACTGGCCCAGGTGGAGTCTCAGGTGGCCTCAGCCCGAGCCTGGAGGGAGAGGACCGCCCGCACCTTCCTCAAGAAGAACTCCACGTATACACTTCTCCAGGTGGGACATCATCATGTCCATATTGTCAATTATTGTAGGTGTTTTGGTGCAGATATTTCAGTTCTCCTGTTCAGTCTTTGTCTTTCCTATGAGGGGAAATTAGACTTGCAGACTTGGCTCTTAATGGAAGAAACAAAATAAAATTAAAAAACACAACACAAAAACACATAGTCATTATATGTGGACATACAGCAGTGGATAACTCTACACAAACTGAGACAGGGAGTCAGTGGCTTGCAAGAGTGCAAAAAGATTGCTCACCAGTGGAAATACAGCTCTTTACAGTTGTAAGGTGCTCATTTTATGAACAAATTATGCTATGAAAATGCAGCGCAGTTTTCAAGTTAAGTCAGGTGATTAATTCATGTACACATAGGACAGGTTAATACTTACCTGGAGGCTGAATGAATATTTTTGACGTTTTTATATTCTATTTACATTCCCAACATACACCAGTCTGTTTCAAGTAGCTTTTAATCTGTTGTAACCTGTTATATATCCTGTGTCTCTGCCTTAGGTTCTTAGTCCACGTGTTGACATTGGTGTCTATAGCAACAGCAAGAGCAAGAGGAAGCGTGTCAAGGAGCTCCTTGAGAAGGAGAGGGGAGGTTTTGACCCTGACGCTCTAAGCGACCTTGAGGAGAGCCTGGAGGAGGTGCGAGACCCCGCCACTGTCGTAGCAGCTTTCAAGGCGAAGGAGCAGAAAGAAGTGGAGGCCATCCACTCACTCCGGGCCGCCAACTTAGCCAAGATGGCCATGGCCGACCGCATCGAGGAGGTCAAGTTCTGCCTGTGTCGCAAGACGGCCAGCGGCTTCATGCTGCAGTGTGAGCTGTGTAAGGACTGGTTCCATGGAGCCTGTGTACCACTGCCCAAGACGGGATCTCAAAAGAAGTTGGGTGTGGGCTGGCAGAGCAACAGCAAAGATTCCAAGTTCTTGTGCCCGCTGTGCCAGCGTTCGAGGCGGCCGAGACTAGAGACTATCCTGTCACTGCTAGTGTCACTGCAGAAGCTGCCGGTGCGTCTGCCAGAAGGAGAAGCCCTGCAGTGTCTGACAGAGAGAGCCATGGGATGGCAGGTACGCAGGGATATGATATTAATCATTATGGGTCCTCGATTTATAGCTAAGACTATCACGGGCTTTAAGAACTGTTAAACTGAGTAGCATACTGACTAAATTGTATTTCACAACACTGCAGACACTGAAGAAGGGTCTAAGTTCAGCACTTTCGTTGATTTCCATAATTTTTTTTGATATCTACCGAGTACTTAACCTTCCACTGGACTGTCTGTCCCACCAGGACAGAGCGCGTCAGGCCCTAGCCACTGAGGAGCTCTCTTCAGCCCTGGCAAAGCTGTCAGTGCTTAGCCAACGCATGGTGGAGCAGGCTGCGAGGGAGAAAACTGAGAAGATCATCAACGCTGAGCTGCAAAAAGCTGCTGCTAACCCTGACCTGCAGGTACTACAGATGACCATCCTAAATGATGAATATAAATAAATGAGGAATACTCAATAGCATCTGGAAGAACCTGGGACTCAAGAACACATGCTCGAATTGTGTTGTATCTCTTTTATTTGGTTGGTGGACCAAGCAAAGAGGAAACACGCCTGGAGATGAATTTTTCCTCTTTTACATTGGCCTGGTTTTCCAGTAGCAGCAAGGCCAGTGGAGCATGAAAATGAAAGAAATGCTGAACACATTGCATGATAGTGTTTATCTGTCCTCTCCACAGGGTCACATCCAGACGTTCCAGCAGTCAGGTTTCAGCAGGGCCACATCGCCTCGTCAGTCTCTGGACTACGATGACGAGGAGACAGACTCAGACGAGGATATTAGAGAGACCTACGGCTACGACATGAAGGTACAAGAGGCAGAGGAAAACCATCCTTACTAAAATAAACTATTATGCCAACTTGCACATGTATACTCTTAATCAGGTATTTATGCATAAATACAGTTGTTATTGTTATCCATCCTGGACACTTTGAATCCAGATCACCTGCCTTGATTGAAAGAGATGTTATTTCATTGATAGTATAACTGGGATTCTTCTGTGTTGTTGTATGTCTCTCTATATATCGCCTATATGTATTTTTTCATCTAGGATCCAGGTGAGGTTAAGCCATACCTTTTCTGTGATGAGGAGATCCCTGTTAAGTCAGAAGAGGTGGTCAGTCACATGTGGCCGGCTGCCACGCCCTCCTTCTGTGCTGAGCACGCCTACTCCTCAGCCTCAAAGTCCTGTGTTCAGAGTAAGAACACATTCATTGTTTCTCTCTTCTATAAATACACTTTTATCATGACTCTGAACTCATTAGAATTTGTTGATGTGTATGCCGCCTCATATACCCTCTTTATTGCTTTATGGTATCGTCTGTGCACAGCATTCAGTCATTCAGTGATGACTTGCATTCTCTTTACATCTACAAATTTGCATCTTTTTTTTTAATCTCATGCACAGTGATAACATGCATCATCCTGGACTCTAAATATTTAAAAATGTGTATTTCAGACCTGGGTACGCCCAGGAAGCAGCCCAGGAAGACACCCTTGGTACCGCGCAGCCTGGAGCCCCCAGTGCTGGAGCTTTCCCCCCAGGCCAAGGCTCAGCTGGAGGAGCTGATGATGGTAGGGGACCTGCTGGAGGTATCCCTGGATGAGACCCAGCACATCTGGAGGATCCTTCAGGCAACACACCCCCCCTCTGAGGAGAGATTCCTGCAGGTCATGGAGGTAAGGAGGTCATCTATTACACAACTTGATCGCACAGCTGGACCCCATGGCAAATTTTGGACAGTGATTGAATGTTGGGTTGGAATAAGGTGTTGTGGTTCCCAGCTAATGTATTTTTAGATTGTCATTCAGCCAAATCTAATCATTAATTTTGTGGGTTTTTTTCCTCAGCATTTCATGATCTAAATTTTGTTGACATATTTGGCTGTTTCTGCCAGCAACAGGCTTTTAATCAGCCTTTTGTCCTTGAGAAGCTGCTCATTTCACTTTGTGGCTCTATTTAAGAGTGTCAGCTAAATGACTAAATTGGATTTATAAACTTTCCTCATTTTCTTTTCCTCCACCTCTCTTGTTCCCTCTTCACTTACCCTCCTACCATCAAGCCTGATGACTCTCTGATGGAGAAACCTCTTAGGATCAAGCTGAAGGACTCGGAGAAGAAGAGGAAGAGGAAGTTGGAGCGAGCTGAACACCACCACATGCTGATGGCCGCTGCTGCCACTGGTGGGGCCTCAGGAATGGGAGACATCCGGCCAGCCAAGTCCAAAGAGCTGAAGAGGGTGGGCCTAGAGCTCGGTCTTGGGGGCAAACCCAAGAAGAAGAAGCTCAAACTCAACCTGGAGAAGAACCGCGAGATGAAACAGCTGGCCAAAAGATTGGCCAAGGAGGAGAAAGAGAGGAAAAGGAAGGAGAAGGCAGCTGCCAAGGCCGAGGCCATCAGGGAGGGGCTGGAGAAGAGGAAGGAGAAGAAAATTCTGGACATCCCCTCCAAATATGACTGGTCTGGGGCCGAGGACTCCAACGATGAGAATGCTGTATGTGCGGCCAAGAACTGCCAGAGACCGTGCAAGGATAAGGTGAGAGCTTGGCTGTAGGCCTGCACAATATCAAGAAAAAATGACATTGTAATTCTTTCACTGAATATTGTAATTGTGAAATGAATTGCTATGCATCTCTGGGCACATCTTGGTTCACAAATACAAATTTTAACTAAAGTTATTAAGATTATTTAAGATTGTATAATTAGTTGGAGCTTTTAAATTATTTTGAATTAATTGGCCATGAACCTAACCATTTGGCCATGGACATAACCTTTTTCAAAACGGACATGCAGAGTTTTGAATAAAACTTTTCATATGCACGCGGAGTTTATGCTATATGGCTGCCACAATTTAAAACATTGGTCAGTGTGTAGAAACTAACCTAAATTAATTTGTAACACTTTTCCTAATGTGTACATCACATCAAGTCTGTCATTTGGCGATGCACAGACTGGTAGACGGTGGCACTGCATTGAGCTTGACAGAGCTTTCAAGATTTAAAATTCCTACCAGCTGGCCTGCGGCTGAGACATTTCTATGGATGATGATAATCAAAAAGATTTAAACATATTGCTCAGGGTCACTTGGATGGTACTGGCCATAGTTGCAGTTGCACCGCCCCTGAATGACAAACAACCCCAACAAGCATGCCGTCTAAATTAAGTTATCCTAGGTAAGCAAAAGATGAATATGGAGGATAACATAACCAACATGCTGTCTGGATCAGTGTCAGATTTGCAAGTCATGAGTTTTGCCTTACGCCAGTAGAGGGCAGGATTCTGCTCTGAAGCTTCACCTTGAACAACTGCTGAGGAGTTCAAAGATGAAACGTCTTCATTAAAAACAACAAAAGGAGTAGAAGGTAGTGTCCCAAGGAGCGAGATACCAGTGCTATGTTTTAGTTAATCTCAATGACAAGGATTAACCAGAAAGTGTTTTGTCAGGCATGTGTCGTACTGTTCTCCCCTCTTCCTCATCCTAAACCTGGGGATGCTCTTATACTGCTGTCAGATACTGGGCCAACAGGAGCATGAAACAGGGCATCTGCCATCACTAAAGTCTAATACCATGAGTCAGTGTGTGACATAACAGAAGCCAAAGCAAAGAAATATCTTATTTGTTGTCTTTTGAATTTGTCATTAGATTTTTCTCATTTTCTCAAAAATCAATTATATCTAAAACTTAACCATTTTAGTTGCAAATTCAAACTAATCATCAGCCAAATACCAGTCAGTTTTGGATGTGTTTACTATTCATCAGTTAGCGTATACCCAGCTGTTGTACCAAAGCACTATTCTGTTTTAAATCTCTGACTAAATAGTTGTAAAGCAGCTGGTGACTTATGGAGTGTGGCCGCAGCTCTGGTAGTTGTACAGAAATGTTCTATTACTTTCACCCTTAGAATAGTGGAAGAAAGTGAGAAATATACAAGTTGACTGATGTGATGAAAATAAACCCGCAAAGTTGACTCCACAGTGTGACTGTGGGGTCAAACTCTGCTCTGATTGGTTTGAAAGCTGGGTCCATAGCTGTCATTGTGGAATGACTGTAAATGACTGTAACTTAATCAAGTGAGTTCAAAGAGCAATATCTGGAGCATTGTGTTGCCAGCTGTGCTCAACATAGCATATCAGCACATCTGCTTTAGAGATGACAACAGATAGAGAAATGATGATTAAGGAAGCACATTGGTGTACACATGGCATGGGACATTCCAATCCCCTATATCAAAACTGATGTCAATTAACTTGTAAATTGGATGGACCCAGATTGTTGGCTCTAAAATGTAATACAAAGCCTAAAGGTTAGTACTCAAAATCTACATTTATGGCAAAAAGTGGTGAAAGCTGAAATACAAATGATTCAAAGGGTCACTGAAAGCCCATTGCGCTTGAGTTCCATACAGAGATGTGTGTTGTGAGGAGAGGTTGTGCTGCAGTAGAAAAGACATGACAGGTGACCTATAGATGATTGATAGACACAGCTACGGTTTAGCAGTTAACAGAGGTCAGAGGTGGTCTTTGAGGGCCCTGCAGATGTGCATCCATTTAAAACTCAAAGCTCTCCGTTTTGTCCCAATTCATCATAATTTAGATGGCTCACGTGTTGGAGATAAACATAAACTCATCAATACTAGTCCCCCGTGTGCTCAGGGGACAGGATCCATACCCTGTAGCATCCGTCAGAGCTCATCTCCTTATACTTCAATGTTACCATCAGAGGATTAGGGTATAATTGCTGGCTATGGATAGTTTTTATTTGGATTTTTTCTTTTTAATTTGTTCGCCTTCTCATACTGCCTTTGCAATGCGTAGAAGTTCCAACAGTTCATCACAGGTCACACAGACTTCATCTGGATTGCGAAGAGTCACGATAATGTTACATCATGACTTGTGAAGTCCACATAAAAAAACAGCCTTAAAGGAAAAATGGCATAAAATCATAAAATCACGGCTGACTGTCTTGTTCTGAAACACAACTGGCTCTTTGATTGGATGCCATCTGTTGAACAGGAGTAGCATGATGTTCCTAGACTAACTTGTTCAGACATCTCACGATCCTCCTCAGTATCTTTTCCTGCCACATCAAGAGAGGCACTGTGAGTGACACAGAGCTTTTTCTTTGCTGAGTACGGAGTTAATAACGAACAGTTGTTGAAATAAACATCATGGAACTTTATTGAATATCAACAGCTGATAACAGCACTGGAACACCTTAAAGAGAGTTACACATAACGTATTAACAGGGCTGGCTGATGTGGTCCTTTTTGGAGATGGCACTGTGAATTAGCCAACAAGTTAACCAGTGGCCAGTCTCCTTCCCGTACATATCCATGGGACAACCAATCAGAGCTGTGAAATTGGTAGGCTTGCAACAATGTGGGTGGAGTAGAGATGATGAAATTACAAAAAATGCACACAGTTATCATCACAATCCAATGTCAATTTTGTTTTTACCGAAGCTAAAATACAAACTGTTCTGTCATTAGCAGACCTGCCAAGATGTGCTCACTTTGTCTGCGTTTTGTATATGAGAGAGGTTCCTACTGTACAATGCACGAGAAGAAATATGTTTAGTTTTAACCTGTTAAAAACTTCAGTGTTTACCTATTCTCTCCCCAGTTATGGGAGAAGGTTGCCTTCGTGGCTTTCTGCCAGAAAAATGTCAGCCAGAAAGCCTCTCTATTTCCGTCAGAAGGGTTAGGGTTAGGTTAGAAAGCCTTTCTGGCAGAAAGCCCTGAAGGCAAACTTCTGCCACGTGCTTTCCTCCCTCCTCACATTCAGTCCTCCTTTAACTCCTGTACTAAGGTAACTTTTGATGTGGACATTGTGGAGTCTTTAAATCAGCTTTCAAGTTAACATGTCATGGTTTCAAATGTTTAAATGCTTAATCAGTGACATGTCGCACTAGTTAGCAACTCAGTACTGATAAATGAACTTGTTAACTAGATAAACTTAAGTTAGTAAACACTAAATGCACAAGATATTGGGGATGTTGAACTTTTCTTATGAAGTACATGAGGCAAAAAGCCATTGTCCCTTATTGGTGTATTAATCACAAAAGAGGAGATGCCAATAAAAATCAAGGAGATTTGTCAGAGAAGAGTTTTTTTTTTACTTTAAAAGTTGAGATGTAGATTGTGCAAAAGGGGCTGCATCTCTGTATCTCAAAGATGTTCCCTGCTCGTGCAGCCAACTAGCTGCAGTTGAGAGTAGAAAGCAGATAAGATCAAATAAAACTGAATAAACTAAGAACCTAAAAACCCAGATTTAAAGCCAAGTCTGCCACTTTGGCTGCTCATGTGAGTTGTGTGTATCAAACCTATGCGTGTGCGTTGGAAGCAGGGGAAAGTCCAAATGGTTGAACAGAATGTAATTTTGCAGCGCACATGTATGCAAATACAAAAAATGTTAATGGGTGCTTAAGGTAGTACTTCAAAACTTAATCTAAGGTTGATGAGTTCATATTCAGTCAGTGTTGAGTTAACCCTCAGAATGCAGGTTTTCAGTAATTTTTTTTTTTTAGGAATTTTCTGGAACAAGCCGCTCCTATACCAGTTATTCTGGAGTTTCCATTTTATCTGACTCCTACTAATCACCCAGAAGTCTAGAAGAGCACCTCAGGGAGCTTCATTAACCAAAAGTGTTCTAAAATGCTCATACAGGTATCTAAGAGCACCCCAAATTTTCAAAGAGTACCCGTTCAGGCTACTTTTGAGTACATTTGGGTGATTTAGCACGTTTTGGTTCTTAGGGGTGCTTTTTGGTAACTCATTCAGAACTTTGAGGTATTTTGGGGTTCTAGTGGGTGAATAGTGTTAATCATCCCTGCTGTTCAGTGTTGGCCTCAGTGCTTAATGCTCACTTGTGTGTCTGTGTCTGTGCATGTGTCGCCAGGTGGACTGGGTGCAGTGCGACGGCGGCTGCGACGAGTGGTTCCACCAGGTGTGTGTGGGCGTGTCGTGCGAAATGGCCGAGAACGAGGACTACATCTGCATGGACTGCTCCCGTAAAGCTGCAGGATCGAGCGCGGGAGGCGGCGGAGGGATGCTGGCAGAGGTGAAGGTGGAGAAGGTGGCGGAGGAGAACGTGGTGGTGCTGGCAGCGTCCGTGTGCAGTCTGCCCTCGGCGTTGCACGCGTCCTCCGTCGCTCACGTAAACCCTGTAACTTCACACCAGCAGCAGCAAGAGCCTCAGCAGGGCAGCTAGCGCTAAGAAGGACCCAGGACTGAGGAAGAATATATTTAGGCATATGACTGTACCTCAACACAGTGAACTTCACACAGAACCCCGGTATCCACACGCACTGGGTGTCTCCAGGCAAGCATTTAACCTCTCAACCTGGGAGAGTGGAGAGCATCTAAGTGCGGAAAAGAAAAGATTGTCCCTTTATGGAAAAGCTTGGCGGTGGACGGACAAACCAGGAGCACCTCTGTAGTAAGCCTGGATTATACAGCACATGAAAAAAATTACTTACAGTTGGAGAGAGACAGAAACGTCCTACCTTCACAAACAAAAACTCAATGATTTTTCTCTTTGTGGCTCCATGTTCTGGGGATGTTACAAGGGCCCGTAAGCCACAAATCAGGCGCGTCCTCTCCTCTCACGTGACTGCGTCCAGGATTTAAACGTGACCGCGAGCTGCCTAGCGTCAGTGTGCCGACAAGGTTATCACCGCACAGACAAGACTTAGTGCTTCTCCACAGTTTTAGGTCTAGAAACATCAACCAGCTACTTCGCCTGTTCTCTTACAATAACAAATCAGTGGTACAGCCCAAAAAGCACCCACTTACCCCAGCTGTTGTATTCAGTGCAAATAGGCAAATAAATATGTTTACGGTTGTGTCACTATTTAGACTCGGTCCATCCCTAGGTTTACAGTTTCCCTGGCCACCCTGAACCGCTCCTGTCTGCCTGGCCCTTCAGACAATAACATCACAATATGTAGGACAAGACTAGGAAAAACAAATGGTTGTAATGTAGTGGAATTATTTATAATGTACATAGGTTTTGAGCAATTAAACAAATGGATTGTGGCTTTTTTTGTTTTGTTTTCTCACCTTTAATAAACTATTCCTAGTCAAATGACTTAGAATTATGTGATTTTTTTGTTTGTTTGTTTTCAGATTGTTTTCTTTGATTGGGTTCTGGTTTTATTTTTAAAATGGTGTCACTGTGTAAATTGCCTCTGGTACATCGTCTCTCAAGGGACTTCCTTGTGTCACCCTCAACCCCAAAGTCTGAAGTAGCTATTCCCTGTGTTGTTTAGGGTGAGTGCCAAAATTGTGAATCACTTTGGCTGTTTGAGGAAAAGAAAGGTGGGCGAAAGCAGGCGCGTTGGGGGTAAACAAGTCGACGCCTCTCATTCTGACTCATTATGGATGTCCATCAATCTCAACCCATTGGAAGGAGGTGGGACACGGCTGGTTGGAAAATGTCTTGCTCAGCAGATGTAATTAATGAACCAAAATACAGTGTTTATTTTATAGATTTGTGAAGACATGCTGCATTATTGAGATGTTATAAATACATGTTATAAATTAAGCTTCATATTTGATACTCTCCTTTGGTCATTACATTCATCATGAGAGAGACATGGCCAGAAATCCCCAATTTGCTGGGGATTTCTGGCATATGGATTCAAACCAGGGCATTAGGCAATGTTTAAAGGCTTAATCGATTAATTAAATTAGTCACATTAAGTTCTATTTCTTTGGTTCAGATCCTTGATTTAAATTTTTAGCACTTTCCAAGCATGCTCTTTGCCCATAAAATAACCTTGTTTAGTTGAAACAGCAGCAAAAAAAATTTGAGAGGGTGGCTCACAGGCTGACATTTGACACCCCACTGAATCAATATAGAAAAGTGATGGCAGTAACAGCTGATATCCACCAGGAATCACATGAAATGAAATATCCAAATAGCAGCTGGAAGGTGCTCTTTGGCAATGAGGCTTTTCTATGGCATCGGGTGAAAAAAAAAATCCTTTTTTGTTTAAAGTGATGTCCCTTACTCAGGAGGAGGAGGAGGAGGAGGAGAAGGGTGGGACTAGTTATAGGGGTGGGGGATGTTGTGGTGCTGACAGCTTTATCACAGCTGAGTCGAATCTGGTGCAAACTGACCTCAGCCACTTTGCCCTTCAGCTAGGCCGCTCACCTCTTATCACCACGCTGACTCACTGAGCAAGTCAGAAACTTGCCGTCATGGAGGGGAGGAGGGGGTTACTTCACTGTTCCCCGCTGTATCATTAACAAAGCTAAGCTGTAATAATACATGACCAATTGCATAATTTCTGCTGTTTTATCATCACTTCACACATGCCATTACATCTTCTCACCTGCTGCTTGTTGTCTGCGCAGTCCTCCTGTTGATCTGAAATGTAGTTTGGTGTCTTAATCATCACAAAAACCACTGCAATCCGGCAAAGACACTCAGTCAGGTTGATATTAACCTGACTTGCACTCTGTTCCAGGTTGTTGCACCTTTTCAGGGACATGCTTCTTATGTGTTAAGTCAAGGCATTTACAGTAACCCTTTTTCTATTCTCATAACCTTTCCCCCCCCTCAACCCTCAGCAAGATACGGACACTGCTGTGTTTAATCAACAACAACAATTACGCAGCAATTTTCCTTTGTCAGACTTCATTATGTACACAGTTGATGTCTCCACAGGATGGAAGGCTAATCCGTGTTGGGAACTCCAGCAGTTCACTGTGATATTCCTCACTTTGAGTTCTGTTGCAGGATGGTTTCTGTATCTGCCTTTCATACACCATGTCAACAAAATATTTGCCCCTGCTTTCAACCACAAACTAGCCGCATCAGGTGAAGCCGGGTGAACACTTTGATCCCCCGTTGATTTCCGCTATGAAGTCGGCTTCAGTCATGAATCGAGGATGCAGATGAAGGGGAGGAGAGAGATGAAAGGATTTTTAAGCTGTGACACAAATAAGACATAGACCAGGGGGATCAAACTCGGTATTAGAAAGACACTGCTGATGTGATGCTATTCATAACAATTATAGAGCAGGAAATACTGACATCAGTGCCTCACAAACAGTTTTGTCCCTTTTTATGTGATTTCTTAGCAGGCTGTTGGTAAGCAAGCCAGTAGCTCCGTCCTAACAAGAAATGCTGACATTTACTTGCTTTATAAATGCATTCATACATTCATTAGATGTTCAAAATCTTGCTTTAAGTAGTCAAGATAGTTGGGAGTACTTTTCTTTCAGAGGCAAGAATGTCCAAGTTCGGTTGGGACACTAAACCCATCATAAAGAGGATAATAAATTATCATAAAAGACCATTTCTGAGGTTTGATCTGCTTATGCTGTGTAGGAAAGCCTGAAGACAGTATTGCAATGGCATACATCACATTTTATTTTACATTTTCTCTTACATTTTCTCTATTGCACATTTTCTTGCTGCACTACAGCCAAATGAATCCAGAGGACATGCTGGTCCACTGTCATCCTATTGGACCCAAGGCTGTACCTTATTTTAGCCCTGGAGTCGTGTTAGGTACTGTACTTTGCTCAGAAGGGGGCAGATGAAGGGAAAGTGGAGGCTGGCCTAAGTTTAGCATTACAAACTCCCGCCCCTGAATGCAGTCATGTTAAATACCAAAACCTGAGCATTTACCGATAAATCTTCAGGCATTGCTCCAGCACTGAGACGAGAGTTGTACCAAGCAAAGAAGCTGACATTGCAATGAATGGTAAGACATGGATGGCACTGTCATTTCTCCATTGGATGTTCTTCAGCAGGACTGTTGTGATTTTATCTTGAATTAAATCTATTTTCAGTGCAAATTTAATTGACTAAAGTTCATTGGAAGATTGTACTGCTTGTTTTAGTTTATTTAAAGAAATTGCATTGCACTAGGAAGCAAAAGAGTGCAGTAGCTTTTCGATTAAGATGACAGTAAGTGTAAGAAAGCATTTTGTCTATATTCAGTTTTTCAGATTTCCAGCTGTGAAAATGTTTTGTCATATATGACTCCAAAGAATAAAACATCACAAAATTTCCAATTTAAATCTTTTTAATTTATTGTGTTTTTTTGGTTTTAGGTTTTTGTGTTTGTATCAAAAGTATTTGTAGGACTGAAACATTTTATGCAGGGAGGGTTGACTGAGCACACACGCTCCTACTTAAAGCCCCTGCTTCAAATTCATCACACTGGTGCATTGATTATAAATTCTGCCAATTCGACAGCATTGATCTGCTAAACGAAATAAATAGCATGAATCACTCTGACAGGTGGCCTGAATTGAAATGCTTTGAATCAATTCACTAATGACTCTCTCTCTCAAAAAAAGATACACAGAAAAAAAATAATAAAATAATGATGTGGTGATCTAACACACCACTATAAACTGCAACTTTTTTTTAGCAATATAATTTTCATTTACAGGATAAATACTGTTAAAGTAACACTACTGGAAAAAGGCTTGTATGAAAGGATAGTTCAAAATAAATGGTTGCACTAAGGAAAATAATAAATCGAATTTCCAAAGCAGTTGGATTGAAAGATTCACACCTCTAATTTAAATATATCCACAACTTGGAGCTGGACAACACAACCACAGTCCTCCACTGGAACAGGTGTTGTTTTTCCACTTTGGGATTCAACCCAGCAGCCCACCAGGCCTAATCTGGCTTTTTTGTTTTTTTTTTACCTCCCAGGCTTCTGAAATATCTCTTTCCATGTGTCTGTTCTGCAGGAGACGCTGGCAAAGCAGGCCTCTCCAACGGCAGCAGCCGGGCCAAGGAGCTGCTGCCTCCCTCCGAGGAGAAGATGGAGGAGAGGGGCCAGTGGAGCAACAAGGTGGAGTTTATCCTGTCGGTAGCTGGCTCCATCATCGGCCTGGGCAACATGTGGCGCTTCCCTTACCTCTGCTACAAGAACGGAGGAGGTGAGTGGGACACGTGAATGGAGGGACAACCGAATGAATACACGAATGCTCCCCTCCTCCACTATTTCCCGTGAATGAATAAATGAATATATATACCAGGAAATCTTTAGACACAAAGATTTCCTCCAGTTTACCTGCTATTCAGTGATTTGTTGGTACTATTTTCCACAGAAATGACTCATTCTCTCCGTGATGGCAAAATGCTACTAAGTGCTTTTAAGGGCAAATTATTCTCAAGTAATGTGTCACAGCAAATCCATGCAAAAGTGACACGTGGACATGCAGAGTATTTGAGGACTGGTGTTAGAGGCAAAGTTCAACCTTAGCTTTTCACAAATTTCTGAGATTTCCCATGAAAAAAAAGCAGAGTGATTCACTTGAGCTTTCTGACACGGCGTTGTGTGAGGCCATGCTTGTGTAGCTGCTAAATCAGATGCCCCCCTCTCTTTGCCTCCGCGGGGTGGCTGGGTCAGGGGTCAGCGGGGTCAGACAGCTGTTGTTGCTCCTTGCTCGCAGGCCTGCAGCAGCTGTCCCTGCAGAGAGGCGGAAATCTGAGCACTGCAAACATCCTCGGCCACCCGAAGGGACATCAGCTCAAAAGCTGAAAGAGAGTGCCAGTTTCTCAGGTTAAAATGTGACACATTTACAAAGATGAAGCATGAAAGAGAAACCATTTTCTGCCATTTTCATGACCTTGTGGCCTTTTGTTACAGCCACTCCAAGTAAAGGTCACATTTCAATTCAGTTCATATTCAGGCACATACTCATATCCATGTAGACAGTAGAATGATCCATTCTTGAAATAACCACCTTCATTTTAACATGCATTTTGTCAGATTTCACCATCATCAAAAAGGTTTTTTTAGGTTAATCCTATCCAAATTGAAAAGCCCAATTTTAACCCTTTAGATGCAGAACATCAAAATGAGCCAAAGCCAACACTTTTGTCATGGCTGTAAAGCAAAAACTGTGTTTGAGTCACCTGAAATTGTCAGACTTATTTAACTAATGGATGAAGTAGTAACTCTTAACATTTTTGTCAGGATGTGACCATTAGTGGGTTCAAATTATTTTGTTTGTATACTCTTGTAGCGAATATGAAGTGAAACGTCTGCAGGCTGAAGACTCACTTCCTCATGTTATAAGTCTTGCTGCAGGTTATTTCACACAGAGTAGACAGATTGTGGCTTTTTTGGGGGGCATTTCTGAGCTTTATTAATGACCATCAGCAGAAATGACTACGAGGAGACCAGCCTTTTACCTCATTTTTCAGTCTTTGGTACAAACTCCTCTGCCCAATCCCACTTTAGGTGCCTTCCTCATCCCCTACCTGATCTTCCTGTTTACCTGTGGCGTTCCCGTCTTCTTCCTGGAGACGGCTCTGGGACAGTACACCAGCCAGGGAGGCATTACCTGCTGGAGGAAAATCAGCCCTTTGTTTGAAGGTATGGCAGTGAAAAAATACTTTCTCCTTGAACAAAATGTCCCCACCGTTTTTTTTTTTTTTTAGATTACACTGAATATACAAAATGTTAGTTGTGCATTCAGTGCATGCTGTCAGAAAAACTCTCCATTTCCAAGCAGCCAGACTCGATCTTGCTTGAGTAAATAGACCTTGAGTAACAAAGACAAACCATGCATGAAGTGCAAGATCGATATTATTTATCATTTATAGTATAAAACTTAGAGGTTTTGAGGATATTTGGGTTTTGGAGTCCCCATTTAGTTTTGCGGTTGGCTGCCTTGTTGATCTTGAGCTGAGACACAATGCATGAGCTTTTCCTTATTATTATTTATTTTTTTAATTCATGCAGGTCTAGGTTATGGCACCCAGGTGATAGTGATGCTGCTGAACTTCTACTACATCATTGTTCTGGCTTGGGGGATTTTCTACCTGTCGTTCTCCTTCTCCTGGGACCTGGCCTGGTCGTCCTGCAACAACACATGGAACACAGGTAGTCAACACACACAACGTGTCCTGGGTCTGATTCCCACTGGAGCTGGGGCCACCCATGCTTAAAATGTATATTCTCCCTATACGACAAGGCATTTTGGACAAAAATGGCCACAAAGGACACATGCTTAAAAAACAGCTGGCTGGTTACCCGGTCTTTCTTTGTGCCATTTTGGAACGAAATCTCTTGTGCCTCCCTTCGAGCTAAATATTAAGTGTATCAGTTGGAACTATGCAAAGAGTGGATTGGCTGCTGAGAAAAACTTTTCAGAGAATTATCCTCTGTTGATTGAGATAAGGAAAGAAAAAGCAAATAGTTACTTTTGCAGTGAGCATTTTGAAAACAAGTCCAGTCTTTGATGTATACATTTTTAATCGACTTGAAGTTGATCAAATGCTGAACCCAGGCTCTTTATTCATCATCAAATTATCAACAATCAAAAATCACAGGTTCCTGCCAATGTATTTTTCCTTTTGATATGTAGAAAGAAAGAAAGAAAATGAAAGGAAGTAAGATTAACCTGCCACATGCATATGATAATAAGAACAACAATGATAACAATAATAATAATAATAATAATAATAATAATAATTTCTGTATTCTTTTTTTCTTGTCTCCCTCAGAAAATTGCTTGGAGTTTCAGAGGAGAAACAACTCTGTGAACTACACAGTCAACCTGAATGCAACCTCTCCTGTCATCGAGTTCTGGGAGTGAGTTTTCATGCTGTGTAAAGCACTCCTAATGCTAAATTACTGCCGAGACTGTGATGATGAAGGTATTATATGTCACTGAATTCCCTGTCCGTGCCTCTGCCGCTGTCCAGGAGAAGAGCGCTGAGGATTTCCCCTGGCATAGACCACATGGGCTCTCTGAACTGGGACCTGGCCCTGTGTCTGCTCATCGCCTGGGTCATGTGCTACTTCTGCATCTGGAAAGGGGTCAAATCCACAGGAAAGGTGGGTCAGAGTCTGATCCTAATCTGCACATCTGTGGAAGTGTAAATGAAAATATACTGCGACTTCCTCCGCGCTTTTCTGCACTCGTTTGTTTTTGCTTTAAACAATCGGACACTGTAGGATGCCTCCATTGGTTCTGGATGGCCAGAATTGACTAAATGAATAGATGTGAACAGATTGTTAGACATAAAACACATTTCCCGCTTGGACAGTCAAACCAAGACACTTCTGGGACACCATTTAATTTCAGAAGCTGGTGTTATCATCATTACTACTATTATTACAGTTATCTTTCCTTTGCCTATTCATCACGGCTGTCTGTGTCCATGCAGGTGGTCTACTTCACAGCCACCTTCCCATACCTGATGCTGATTGTGCTGCTGATTAGAGGGCTCACGCTGCCAGGTGCAGGGATAGGCATCCAGTTTTACCTTTACCCCGACTTGGGACGTCTGTCAGACCCACAGGTATACACACACATAAACACACACACACACACATGCTGTCCTCGGTGCATGTGAACAGCCACACACTCCTTCTGGAAATTATAGCAACCTCACTGACTGATGTCTCCTATGTGTATCAAGCATTTTGGTATGATTTCAGCTATGTTATCTTCAGGAAATTCATAGTACAGTGTCAAAAAAGCCGCATCACAACATCACAAATATTATACAATATAGGCTGCATTAGGCGCAGGTATCCCATGGTTCTCTGCTGGGGGGTTGTTTCTGCTGGGTCCATCTGCGCTCCATGAAAGAGGCAGGGACAGCAGGGTTCACATGCAGGGCCAGGACACTGTTGGGACTGAAAACAAAAGCCCTACCAGGACCGAGCGGCAGACACTCAGCTAACTAGGGAACCTTAACTGGCTCGCCCCGGCTCAGACCAGCCGCAGAGGTCCAATCAGTCGAGCTCGGCCCGAGGGGCGGGCGAGGGCTTTGAGGGGAACTGGGAAGTGGCGGGACCTTGGTTAACTCAAAACATTTCATGCATCAGCCTTGTTTGGTTTTGTTGTCATTTTCCCTCTATTATTCAGTCCAGAGGTGTCCTAGTTTTCTACATTAATATTTGTTCCATTCTTGTTTACTTGGAGTTTTTTTTTTGCCACCAAACTAAGCTAAAATAAACAATAGCAATTTTCCCCCTCAACAAGCCCAATTAGAATGATCTCTTTTTTTCCTATATGTGGCTTTATTCCTTTACCTATCTTGTGGTTAATGATTTGTCCCATTTAAATCCACATATTTTCCAAAATTACCCTCCCATGTGATTCCATCCGTTAGATACTGTGCATTACCAAAACATACAATTTCCTGTGGCTTGGTCTGTTAATTTGTGTCGAGACCACAAGACAAATCACACACTAGTTCAGTAGAGCGTTACCACCTTAGTCAATGATTGTGTGAACATAAGAGAGGAATGCAAATACCCGGCACGTGAATTCCTCTGGATTCTCCAGTGCACTCCACCGCGCTTTTGTGTGTGTTTTCAGCCACCTGATGTGCATGTGTGTGTGTGTGTGCCATAACCCTGGCTTTTTATGATTCATTATTGAGTGGAGAGCCTCATTCACGGCCTTAATGAGCTCTTCAATGTCTCTCCTGTGTGTGTGTGTTAGGTGTGGATGGATGCCGGCACTCAGATCTTCTTCTCCTACGCCATCTGCTTGGGGTCTCTCACTGCCCTGGGCAGCTATAACAAATACAACAATAACTGCTACAGGTATGCAAGCAGCATTCTGATTACATGCTTACTGACATGAGGCAATAACTGGAGATAATTTACAATACACTATATCCATTTTGGAAGAAAAAAACAACATTACTTTAAAGGTGCACTATGCAAAACTTCAGCTCATTATTTATCATTGAGGACGGATGATGAGAACCACGTACAGCTTTAAATTTCGGCTTGTTCCATTTTTTTCTGTCTATTGAGTCTACTGATCTCTAAAATTAATGGCTGTTGGCAGTTTTGCATCATCCACCTTCAAGTCCATCATTCCATCTCCTCAAGATATAGGTGATCCACTCTGTTAAAAGCTGATTGCTAAAGGCTGAAGTCATCTCCTATACTGTAAAAAGTCATCTAGTGTGTTTTAATGCGGTGCAAGCTTTTATTTTGTGTCAATAGGTGTCGCTTTTTTCTTTTGTCAAATGGCAGCTTTGTCCTTTGGAAACAATGTTCCTCATGTGGCATTTGAGTTAAAGCAATCGTCATCTTCAGGTGTGATTAAGTGTGACTGTGTGAATCATATTAAGGCAGGATGTTGCTGGGAAAAGTGCATGAATCTTCCGCACACCCCGCCTGCATAAATAAAGGATTAAGAAATGATCAGTTGCCTCTGCTGTGGTTTACATTTGTTTGACTGCTAGGAATCATCTATTATTTATTGCAGAGACTGCCTGTCGCTGTGCTTCCTGAACAGCGGGACCAGTTTTGTTGCGGGCTTTGCCATCTTCTCCATCCTGGGTTTCATGTCCTATGAGCAAAATGTCCCGATTTCAGAGGTAGCAGAATCTGGTGAGTCTTGCAGAACCACAGCAAACGTTGATTATGGACAAGCCGGAACAGAGATATGGTACATCACAAGAACACATTTCCCGAATACCATCTTCTCCTCACGTTTTTGATTCCCTTAAAACATCCCCTCACCCTCAGCAACATTAATTTGAATTTTGTCCTTGAGCTAATATTCATTCTCACTAATTGAAATGTGCTGCTTCGCCTCGGCACAGGTCCTGGCCTGGCCTTCATAGCCTACCCCCGTGCTGTGAGCATGATGCCCTTCTCCCCTCTGTGGGCGGCCCTCTTCTTCATCATGATCGTCTTCCTGGGGCTGGACAGCCAGGTACAAAGTGCTGCTCTACATTAAATTAATGAATGCTGCTTTGGAGGGCTTGTACTGTGCCGTTTTCATAATTAATCTGACTACTGACGTTTTAAACTCCTTTCATTATCTCCTTAACTGCTTATTTTTGCTCTCATGCTGTAGTAGTCTTTTTAAGTTGATTAGTGGGAGCGCAACATGATTTTTAAATTTAATAAGTCAGTCTATTGGTGTTAATAGAACAGTCAATCATTTATTAAAGCTGATGCTTGATATGCTTATTGCGCTTTTTTCCACGTAAACAGTGTTACACAAAAATAATATTTACTGCTGTTATTATGGTTAGTTTCAAAGATTTTTTTTGTGTTTATCTCTGCGCTCTTGTTTTTCTTCCCTCTCTGCTGTCCTCTCCTTCAGTTTGTGTGTGTAGAGAGCCTGGTGACGGCGATAGTCGACATGTACCCCGCTGTGTTCCGCCGTAAAAACCGCAGGGAGCTCTTCCTGTTAGCTGTGGTCCTCTTGTCCTTCTTTATGGGCCTCATCATGCTGATGGAGGTGGGTGGTGGTGGGGGGGATCACACATTGAGGCCACACACAAGGGGGGATCACACATTTACACACACACAGTGCTGCATGCACATAGGCAAGACACCTGCAAATTTAAAGCAGGGTTTGACGGAGATGAGTTTTTGATGGCAGATACGACTGTTTTTGCAATAAAACTGCCACTATTTGGTGGTGAAAGTCGATGTCTTTTAATTTTTTTTCCATTGTCATGCCAAGTTTTCAGGGCTTCCTGCCCAAGTTTTTATCGGTAACGGGGTTGGAAAAGTGTCTGGAACAGCATCTACACAATTATATGACACTAAAATTTCCAGTGAATAATAAAATTTCCAATAATAATAAAATTTGTCTAGGGTTATAAGCTCTTTATGGCAGGGTGGCCCACTGCACCTATTCAGTGGCAGGGAAACAGGGAATTAAATAAATAATTAGACAAAAATTTATAATAAAAAGCATTATTATACAATAAACTGAATACTGAATATGCATTTCACTGCAGGTTTAACTGGCTGTTATTATAGATTTAATTAAGGGCCAAAATCACCATCCAGTATATCTGTATGAAACTCATATAATCATCCATGCACATTTATGCCCACTGAACACACAACCACAACAGACACACACAGATGCAGCCACACTCACACTGCAGATGATTTTGGAGGTCACACATGGGTGGCTGCTCATAAATAAACTACGTCAGGATGCCTTTTTTTTAAAAATCGAAATAAACTCTGGTGTCACCTTTTCACGGCTGGAAACATTAACAAGATCTGCAGATGCTGTCCTGGACATTAAGTGGGGATTTCAGTTTAATAACTCCTAATTTATCCATCTTGGTACATGTGTGAGTGGGGACAGATTTATTTGTAATGTGGATTTTATGCTTTGTGTCTCCCTGTAGGGCGGCATGTATGTCTTCCAGCTCTTTGATTACTACGCCGCCAGTGGCATGTGTCTTTTATTCATGTCCATCTTTGAGACAGTCTGCATTGCATGGGTCTATGGTAAGCTGGCCTCTGCATCTGCATCTTATCAAACCATGTTTTATGTTAGGTTTAGGAGTGTGTTTGGGGTGATAATGACTCTACTTTTCACATCAAGCACACAGTTTTTGTCTTGGTAGTTGACAGCCATCATTATTCTGCAATTTGTTGACTCAGCATTGGGAGATATGTCTTTATTTGTTTTCCCAGGTGCAGATCGCTTTTATGATAACATTGAGGACATGATTGGCTACCGCCCAGGACCTTACATCAAGTACTGTTGGTTGTTCTTCACCCCAGCCACATGCATCGTGAGTATCAACAAACTAATTAAGCGATATCGCGGCTTTCCAAAAATGACAGAGGCGGACTGAGCAACACGGAGGAAACACTCTCTTCTCTTCTCTTCTCTTCTCTTCTCTTCTCTTCTCTTCTCTTCTCTTCTCTTCTCTTCTCTTCTCTTCTCTTCTCTATGTCAATCAGTAGCTTGTAACCTCACCAATAAGGTAACTTATCTACCTTTCCTCAGGGTACCTTTGCCTTCTCCCTGATCAAGTACACTCCTCTGAAGTATAACAACGAGTATGTGTACCCATGGTGGGGCTACTTCATCGGCTGGCTGCTGGCTCTCTCCTCCATGGTCTGCATCCCCCTCTGGATGATCTACAAGATCAGCACCACACAGGGGACACTCAGAGAGGTGAAACGTTGATTTAATAAAGGACAACACAGAGCACTGGTGCCAAAATCAAACTATTCTGCTTTTGCTGTGGCTGTCAAAGCACTTTTTTAACTGCCTGTACTTGATTTTGATCTTTCCACAGCGCATCCAGCTGCTGATCAGACCCTCCGACGACTTACCCAAAACCAAGAGGGAGCAGGAGAGGTTACTGGCCATCTTTGCTCCTGAGGGCGCCGCCGCCGTGAATGAGAACGGATACTTTCCTGTCTCAGAGAAGGACTCCAACCTATGAGGCCCCAGAGATGAGGAAACTGACACGAGTTTGGGTTTAGCTCCAAATTAATTGTCAATCGACTGTGACTCGATGCAGCCTTGCCTCCTTCCAGAAAACAGCACTGCAGGAAAAGGTCCACCAAACTGTCGAGATCCTCTGCTCAAATGCATTTGTTTTATTGTGGAGGAAACAAGAGACAGTACAGTGTGTAGGGTTAGATAGTGCTCAGATACATGCAAAAGGGATTACAGCAATCTGATGAAAAGAAACAAGTAACTTTAATCTGTTGCAGTGACTGAAAGAAATCAGTGTATGCAGATTACAGATACTTTTGAAATGAACAGCATGGAATCCGTTGAATTACATAAAAAATTAGAGGAGATAAAAGTTGTTTTTGCAAGGACAAAAGACATTTAGACTATTCAAATTACAGTTTGCAAACTGTTATAAACCTCATTTGTTATGGATTATGTAGAGGAAGAAATCAAATTTTATTTTTCTTTTGAGTAACTCAGTGGATTGTATCACTGGTTACAGTTTTATGAGGTAATTGGTGTTATGCAACAATATGGAGGATTGTGAAATTCATGAATTTCGTGACTCAATCCCATTCTCAAAAATGTCTAAATTTTATTTTAAAAAATCTAAAAAGAAACAGCATAGGTTCCACAGTAATTTCATTTTATGATGTCACTAAAAAAAATCTTAAAATAGTTTCTCATGAATGGCAGACACTGATTCCAGCTTGAAGATTGAACCCAAAATGTTTTCGTTTAGATCGTGAGGAACTGTGTTGTGCAAATGCAACAATAGAGCAACAAAATGTAAGAGCTGGGAAACATGTTATGCAATGATACCATTTACATACCTGGGGATACAGTCATATCTGTGTCATCACTGCACAATGGCTGTTAAAGCCACTTTTGTATCATATTATTGCATCAATTGGGTCTGTTCTCCGTTTGTATTTACAGGAACTGTGGTGAAATGTTACACTGTACAGTGAAGCCATGAATACAAGAGTGTGTTCTTTTATTGCTCATTAATGAGAATATGTAATGTCACCCAGTGCAAATATAATTTAGAGCTCCAACAGGTTTAGGACTAACATGGCATGTGTAGGATGTAGTTTCCTTTTTTTGTTTTGTAACATAATATGACTGTACAAAGATGTGTGAATCTTGTAAGTATGTTTTGAAATAAATAACATGTACAATTTGACTTTGCCTTGAACTTTTAATTTCATGGGTTTACACACAGACACACACACGTCCTTGGTTAATTTTGTGCTTAAATTCCATTTTGTTTGTGTGATTTTATGCTCATAGGTTACAGCCACACTCTTTAAGAGGCATAAGTCTAAATTATTACATTTACTCAGGTGAGTAGAAGCATTAGAAGCATTTTTTGCATCTGTGTGTGTATGTACTTTTTTTTTTTGCATATTTTTGTAGTTATCACTTTTGAAATCACCTCCAAACAAATGTTCGCTCCCTGTATGCATCACAAACTGGACCGTGATAAATCAACAAACCCTGAAACCTTTCAACGTGAACAGTCGACAGACACGAAGAGGGCAAATCTGCCTTCACTTTGCTGGTGCACTTTTTCTTTGTGCTTTTCACATTTCCTATTAAAATAATCTAGTTTGAACTTTATATTCCTTTCAGATATCATGGCAAAAGGTATCATTTCACAAAGTTTCACAAACTTTTACTCTAAGCACATTTAATGCTTTATTTATTTTTAAATAATATAAAAAACCACTTATTTATAAAGTGTCTTTGACTACTAAGAAATGCACTATACAAATAATATGTATTATTATTATTATTATTATTATTATTATTATTATCAAGGAGCTAATT
>OMLB01036407.1:0-12500 GCA_900302555.1 Myripristis jacobus | reverse complement strand
ACAGTATTGTGCATTAGCAGCCCAGAGAAGCCTAGAGAGCAACTAACGAGGAGATTTCACCGCCATGTGGACTCGTCACACACAGGGAACTGGACAAGCCAACACGATACCACAGTTCACTTTTGCTTTAAGATCAAATGTGTGTCTAAAACGTACATCACACTGCCTTTGGAGCTGCCGTCATCTGAACTTGCCTGGTACAGGGACAAAAGTGTCCCAAAATATTGTCAAACCGATATATCAGTCAAATTGCATTACATTGTTAGGCTCTAACTTTTTTCATTTGCAGGCTGAGTGGGAAAGCTGTGAATGTGTTGCATCAATATAGCTGGCAACATCTTTGGTCTCGGTTATAGCTTCCTAATAGAATGAGCTTCCTTGTCAAGCACCCTGCTGCACTGCCTTAACGCTGATAGTACTGACACCACACACACACACACACACACACACACACACACACACACACACACACACACAAATAGTAACCCCTGTGACACCTGCTGTTAGCATCATACAAGCGGTAAACATAGAAGGACATTGCACCATGCGGCTCTCCATTAGCTACTAGCATTGTCAGTGGGAGAGGAGACATAAACAAACCATTTTGGGCATCTGTATGTAGTGTCCAACTGTGCTCATTTGGTGAATAGCAAAACCTCTCCATTCTTTGGCTTGGGGACCAATATATGGTTGTCTTTCACACTTAATTGTCCTCTCTCTCCCCGTGGATGCAAGAGTGGCTAGCTGATGAGCATGGCTAGCAGATGACACGTTATTGTGGGGTCTGGATACAATCTGGACTCGCTGAAGTCAGTCCATTTGGCCATGACGGGGGTCCCTGCGCTCCACATGCCCAATAAACCACTGACAACAGCTCTATATGGCAGGGGTTTTCAAACGTCCTCATATTCTGGACACCGAGTTGACTTTCAATAAGTAGTGGAACCCCATTTGAAGTATTTATGCCCTGTAGGCTCCCTAATTTCTGAGATATTTTGGTGTAACACAATACTTAGAAATCTGATCCAGTGTCACTGATCTCTCATTTAAATATATCATTAAAATCACCATAAATGCTGTTCTTGTCATTGTTTTTAAAATATGGCTTTGCTAATTTATATAGCTTTTTTTCTTGTTTTGCAATTTTTCTTTTTGTTTTTGTTGATTTGGTTTTTGTTGTTTTGTTTTATAATTTTTTTTTACTAACATTTCCAGTGATTTTTTACTAATTTGCTCATTGTCTCATTCCCCACGTTTCTGAAAGAAATCAAATGAATGTGCTCAGGTTTCACACAGTTAAATTGTGTAGAAGTCATATTTGAGATTAAACCTGAAAGAAGAGGATCTTAATATGATCCTTCATGCATTTTCTGCAATCTAACAATTTCTAGTGAATTAAATTACAGTGGAATAAAGCTCCTCCTCATTTAGTTGAGGACCCCTGTGAAGCTCCCCACTTTGAAACCCACTGCTATTTAGGATGCAGAGGAAACTTGAAGCAATAATCTGCAGAATTTTAATTTCATAAAAGTCTGTGTTTCTCTCCATGTGACTGCTATCCTGTTCCATATCCAGTTTATGAAAATGTTTCGACTTGCTGGCCTTTGTACCTGGTGTCTGTTAGCAAAAAATATCTCTGCCTCCAAATGTCAGTGTTGTCCCCTTTGATGCTCTTTTCTTTAGAAAGAGCTTGTTTTGAGTTTGAAAGCATATTGTCAGCTCACTCAGAGCTGCAAGAGGCACAGACCTGACCAATCTGAAATCCTGATTCAGCTCTGTTTTCAGGCTGAGTTGTTCATTTAAGAAGTATTGTTCAAAAAAAAATTCGACAACAATTGATATGTGAACTGCCCCATCACTTTCTGAGCTGTAATCCCAGCCGCCGGGCGCACAGGAATGCAGGATTGCAGTGGGTCCAGAGCTGAGTTCCCACCATCTAACGTTCCTCATTTTTCTCCCCCTCTCTGTCATGGTCTTATATGACATTCTCTCTTTCCACGTCATGCTCTTTCCTCCTTTCTTTCCCTCACCTCGCTCTACTCGAGGCACACAATATCTCCTTGTGTCCTCCCCAAAAAACGCAATCATCCCTCCTTATCGCAGCTGCCACATGCTTTCCATTTTTTCCCCTCTCCTCCCTCTCCACCTCATCTCTTCTCCAAAGCCGGTCTCTCTATCAGCCTGCCTCTTTTCAAAAAGAAAAAAAAAAGAAAAGAGATTCTCCTTTACTGAGAAGGGACGGGAAGAAGAGGTGACACTGGTGTTTGCATCAACACTGTGATTCCCTGTATTCTGAACTTCTGTGTCGCACAGAGGGAAGTGAGGGAGGAAGAGTAAGCAAGACAGAAAAACAGAAAAGGGGACACGGTGTTAAAATGAGGTGAAAAGTCTATATTACCATCGCATTGGATGTTAATCTTGGAGTTCCTTTTCAGATCACTTGTCAGTCAAACAGTGCACCAAGTGCTGTGATGTCTTCTCCCCGGGATTTTCTGGAATACTTTGAATCACTGTTGTGTCAGCCACAGAGTACCAAAATGGACGTTTATTTATATGAAAATGTCATGCATTATTATTTACTATTCCAAGTTCATGCGCATCACTAAAACTGGCTCCAATGCTGGTGACAAACATATTGCAAAATATACTTGTGTGCATTACCTCTCTTTGGCGGGGTTACTTTTACTGTACATTAAGGACAGGGCTTTTAAATGATGAGTAATGAAAGTGGCAGCAAAATGCATCCACTCTAAAATAAATAACAAAGATAATAGCAGTACTTATCAAGCTCAAATCATTGCCATTACTCCTGTGATGGGTAAAGCCAGCTACACCTTCTCCCATCAGTGCCCTGCAATCAATTTCATTATCTGACTTTTCCCGCACACCTCGCTCCCTCTTGCCTGATCTTTAGCATCTTGTTGGCTGGGCTGATCTTTTCACATGCCCCACCCACCCATTTGCCAGCCAGGAAGAGTGTTTCTCTTCAAGTGTAATTGCGATCATATCAGTCTATCAGTCTGTTTGGCAGCCCCCTCCCACCCCCTCTTCCTTCCTTCAAACCTCCTCTTAATGTCTTCCCCCTCTTCCTTTTCAAGGGCAGACATGCTAAAAGTGGAGGGAGGTGGAGGTGAGCAGCTCCTGTCTTGTTTTTCTCATCTCAGGCTGCCTTTCAACTCATTTCAAAGCCAGTGACCCACCCCTTCACTCCATCCATCCATCCATCCATCCATCACATACAGCCTCAGGACAGAATAGAACAGAACAGCAGCAGAGTCCAGAGGCAGACTTTGCAGCGATGTAGTGTGCACCATCTGCCATGTACAGAGAGGCAACTGATGGAGCAGACAAGAGGGGAAAAGGTGGGTAAAGAGACAGACAAGGCAGGGCTGCAGTTTGTGCTGCATGAGTCAGCACTTTAAAAGAACAGTTCACCCGTTTAGAACTGTTAGCCTCCTGCCATTGAGCTGGACTTCCCCCCCAGCTAACATTCACATAGTCATTTTCATCCCCTAAAAGAAGGATAAGCACAAGTCTTCTCAGATATATAAACTTATATATAAATATACATATCAAAAATGAAGAAGCTAGCCAAGAAGAGAGCCGCAAGATAACTAGTCTAACATAGTTACTTCAGTGAAGAAAACAAATGGCGGAAAACTAAAGCAACTGGTGCCACTCTCTTGCAGAGGATGCACAGAAGGTACTGGATCTTTACAAATGTTGATAAGAGGGAAAATACAGTAAATAAAATAGTAATTTGAGCAAAACTATCAAATATGTGTATTTGGTATGTACAGCCAATGGTACAGCCAAATTTAAAGTCTTAAAAAAAAAGTCTAAATAATAGTCTAAAAGGAAACATATGCTGGTATTGGCATCAGCCCTCAAAACCCAGTGTAAAAACATATATTCCAACCATATACATTTATGCTGGGAAACATATTTTTCTCAGCCTTAGTGCACATAGCATGTATTTGCATTTTAAGAAGAAGTTCCCGTTTAACAACATACCGTGCTCAAAGACTGTAACCCATGGACACACACATATTGCTATAAGGAAGGATTTAAAATGGCTACACACATACAGACACACACACACACACACACACTGCACTAGCCAGAGACATGAGTGTGTAATGATGAGCATCGCAGACTGTCGGCCATACAGAGAGACAGAAGGGAAAAAATGGACTGGTTTAAATCCACCAGTCCACTCTAAGTATAGAGTGTGTGCTGAGCCACATACACACATACACACACACACACACACACACACACACACACACACACACACACCACACACACACACACGTACGCACATGCTTCCATCTCTGTAAAATGTTTGGCTTTTTCATGAAATAAAGTGCGAATCACCCAGATAGAAAGTGAAAGAGAAAAGGAGAGGATGAACGAGGAGAAGTAAGAGGGCAGATGTAGGTTTCATAAAGCTGAGAGAGGCCAGAGTGATGGAGCAGATTGATCAGTTTATATCTTGCCTTACAGTCTCCCAAATCAAATAACAGGCCCGCGGGACTGTTTTCTCTTCGCTTTCTGGGACCAGCGCCCAAAGATAGCCTCATTTCATTTCAGTAAGCATCTCCACTGTTCTCACTCTTGCTTTATCGCTTCACATAACACACACACACACACACACTACAGCGCACACTGTCCACTGTCACAGAGTTAAAATGCAGCGTGGTCCTACTAAAAGACAGATTTTATTTTGTGCTGGCCGTACTTCCGTTTGACCAGTATGACTTATATCAGTGTTTTTGCTTTGAAACTGCTGGCACATGATATTTTGTGGAAGTATATACTATGTTTGAGCTTGACAACTCTTATGCCATAATTAAAAAACAGTATTGAGTCACCTTCATTCCTGTTCACACCACAGTTGCCGCGAAGAGTTTCTCATTATCACTTCACTGCATGAACTTTTGCACAGTATCATTTCTGAATAAAGTGAAAGCTCAGAGTTCATTGCAAAAAAAAAAAAAAGAAAGAAACTCCCGGTTAAAAGCCTGTAATTGCCCTAAATAATTCAATAAAGAGGATTTTTTTAAATATGGGAATGGGATTCTTGTCATGATTAATTCAGTGTACTCGATATACTGATTCAATCCTCCTCTCCGGTTGAAGGTGCCCTAATCAGTGAAGGCACACGGTGAAGTGTTTGGTTGGAACACGTTTCGTTGCCATGGCGCATGGTGTGAGTCCTGCACTCAAGGGTGTAACTTTGGTTTGAGAGGCATGTGTGTAGCGAATTGTTTGTGGCAGGGTTTTTTTTTTTGGAGTATATCAGGGCCCTACAATCAGCTGCTCTATTCACTTTCTCAGCCAGAATATGACAGCTGGCCAGACAGTAGCACATTAAGCACAATTTTCACAGTTAAACCATTGATAATAAAAAGATTTTGGAAGGGGGGTGGGCAGTGCACAAACAGGATTTTGAAAAGAGAAGGGGATTTCCCCAAACTGCACTAGAGGGCTATGAGGCAAATCTGGATTTGATGTGTGCATCCAGACAATCAGAGGTGATGTTGTAAGTGAACACTTGATCAGGACCAATCGTCAACAAAATGGCACTGTGGGATGTTTGTAGACGCAGTTGTTCTGTGGACACAAATAATGTGACAGTTTCATTCCTCCACAATGAGAGGATTATGTGACAATAGCAGGAACAGGACTTGTCATTTCCACTTTTTTGCCACATAAAAAAGTCAGTGGTTAAGGCATGTACACATTTTGGATAAGGTCAGGGTGAGGATTAGGCAGCTAAAACTTTGACCGTGTTGTCATTATTCTTTGTTGTTTATTGGGATCCTCTTTAGTTGTTACCTCTGCAACAGCTACTCTTTGTGGGTGCTACATTAAAACATGCATGTTAGATTTACACTATACATACAAAATACATGCAAATAACATAAAACACAAAATGCATGCATACAAAATCCAAAGTACATGCAAGACATTAAGATATCACCATTACAACAGACATTTTAATCCCATTAGCAGAGTTAGAAGGTATGGTACTCTATTCCATTGAGCAGCGGCTCTGAACATAAGTATTTTCATTACACCGGTCCTAGGCTGAGGTGATATAATGTTTCATTTGAGAACTGAGGGTACTCCCCGGAAATTATATTTCTGAATACAAAGAGAAATGTTGTTTTAAAACCATTACATTTCTAAATAAACTTAGTTGACTACATACTAATCTGTCTTCAACCTCCAGCCATGCAAATTCAGCATGCATTTTATCTGCACTTTCTCTCACTGAACAAAGGAGCGCTAGCCTTTCCGCTCTGTTCTGCACAAGTTAACTCTTCCTTTACAGCATTTTGCAACAGTACCAATGTTTGAATAACTTGCAAAGTGCTACTAGGAGTAGTATATGGAGAGCATCTTCTTAGTGTAGAAATTCCTCTTCTCATTCTTGGGACTATTTTATTTATATGCTAAACCTAAGATAGTTGCCCATCAAGAGTGGTACACTGAAGATTAGCCTGGGTGACTTGCTCTACTGAGGCACGGCTGGTTCTCTGTCTGATGTGAGATTGTTTGCCATGTTGACATTTAAGCCCAACACACTGTGGATTGATTGAAAATTGATTGAAAATTACAACACAAAAACATTCTCTTCATGCACCCCATCAAGTAGTGCTGGAGCTAGCACAAGCCAAAAAGCCATTGTCTGATACAGAAACTGTGAATGGTGATTTGTTTAGATGTGAGTATGCTGCCTTGCAAGCCATTGTGGCTCGTCATGATGATAAAATGTCTTGTGGCCCTTACCCCCATAAAAGTTGCTGATCCCTGCTTTAGATGGTCAACTGAATAGTGAGCCAAGAGACTGTTGGGCATCCAGTGCTGCCACACTTGGTTTGACACCTTTATCTGTGTCGATGCTACCTCTGCAGACCACATGGACATAGATTTTTCAAATACCACAGAACACAACCAGGCTAGAAGTCTATAAAGACATCTTGCAAAGAGGGAGATACCAGAGAGGACAGACACATTGTTAGAGACGTTGCACTGTACATGCCACCCACACTGCCTCCACAGCAGTTGCAAGGAGAATCATTGAAATACATGTTGATAGCTTTAAACACTGAATGGATGACAGGGATTGAATGGGAAATGGGTATTTCACATTGTCCTCACAACTGAAGGTAACTTGAATACCAACCAAGTTCCAGAAACCTATAAGATCTGAGATTGTGATTGAGAATAGCAAAGCAAATCTCTACATGAAAAGTCTGAGATGCAGCGCTTTAGCACTCTCATTGGCATTGGATTGGCTGAAAGACTCAGGGAATCCGTCGCTGGAGAGGGAAGAGGAGTGCTGCAGGTCGTCCACACTCAGTTGCTGTAACAGACAACAGAGGTAAAACTGTTTCTTTTTGATATTAAAAGAGAAGGTGAGGACGTGGACCTGGGTCCTTCCGTCCTATTGCTGATGATGGCCCTCTTCAAAGGGAAAGAGGAAGCGCTTTTACCTCTCACTCATGTGTCATGGTATTGATGTGATAGCCAACAAGTTTATTTTGAAGTTTATTCTGAGGAATTGTTTTTCAAGTGTATGTTATCTTAGATCTAAGCACCGTTTTCTCGCTTTTTGTTGAATTTTTCATGCAGGTCAGCTGTACCCATGCAGAGGCTGAGGCCCAGCTCTCTCTTCCCGCTATGCCAACAACAGTATTTCACTTTCAATTTCACCGTTTCATGTTTTACCACTGGGAGGGTATTCTCCTATTCAGCCCAAACAGGCTCAAGTCTGTGATTTAGATTGGTAGATAAGCTTTGTTTTTGTCAGTGAAAACATTGCATAGCTCACTTTTAAGCAGGAATGGGAGGAATATAGTGAGCTTCACAGTAATAGTCTTTTCTCCACCTTTCTCACTATATTCCTCCCATTTGTGTAATTGTTTTGTATGTAAACGTATTTGTTGTTGTTTTATGTTATGTGTGGACCCCAGGAAGAGTAGCTGATGTTACTCACTCAGCTAATGGGGATCCTAATAAAAATCAAATCAAATCTTATCCCGTTCCTCTCTAAATAAATGTATGAATACATTCATTTCAAAGGCTAAAAAGTAATTGTGCTTGCTTGTCTGGTCTCAATAGAATAAACAATATACATTTTTACAGATTTGCTAATATCCAAACTATTGTTTTGCTTTTAAAGTAGTCACGACATAAAATGTATCAAATCTGAGAGATGTGTGTGTTTAAGCCCTTTAACATTTATTTATATTCTGAAGTACATGTTGAAGATGAATGCTGCTTTTTTGCTGATAATTTATTATTTTTATTTTGTTCAAGACAGTGTTTCATTAGTCATAGTGTATTCTGTAGAGCAGAAAATGCTAAGAAAATGCTCTGTCCCCACCACTTTCCAAATTAAACCTAGGTCACCTTGGACATAGCTGTCGTCAAATCAGCTAACCAACCATCATTTGCAGTAGCACTTTAGTACGCATAATTTTATTCTTTGTGTGCCATGCTGCATGACCACCACGTCTCTGAGTAATGTACTGAAATATTTCCATCTTGAAAGATTCATATCAAACTAAAGACTACTGGACTTGAAGGTCAGGAAGAAACTGCAGGTAAGTTTCTCATCACTAAAGCTAGCAGTGAGGTTTTGTTATGTACAATTATAAATGATGGACGTCAGTATTTCAGTACAGACTGGATTGAAAAATAATAATTAAATAATGATGATAATAATTGAATAATAATGCTGTTATCCTTTAAAAGGACAGTTCACCCATTTAAAAAAAATTAAAGGGAAAATATTTCACTGTCCTATTTCAGCTAGGGGCAGCTGTTATGTAGAACAATAGTGCAGTGTTGCTATCTTCCTCTTCATTGTTACTGAATGCTCGATACTGGCTGGATGCTCCAAATGCTAACTGTTAGCCTCCTGCCATTGAGATGGACTTCCCCCCGGCTAGCACATCAATGGCAGGAGGCAAAAAGTTAGCATTTGGAGCATCCAGCCAGTATCCACCACTACTATCCTACATAAAAATTAGAGAGGGAGTGAAAGAATGTAATTTTCTAAATTGGTGAACTATCCCTTTAAGGCATGGTGAGGCAGGTTTCATTGCAGGTTTTCCTGAGTCACACCACTGAAGCACTGAAAATGTCATCATCTCTTCCTTCACGACGCAGGTGGTTTTTAGTGTAATGGTAAATATCAGTTCAATGTTAGCAAACACAATACATAAAGCTAACCCTAATTATTACAAGATGTTGGATGGCACAAGTTAATAATCTCTGTTGCATGTTTAAGTGTGAGTTTCCCATCCTGCCTAATCATGTAGAATGAATACATTTACAAGTAGGAGACAAACAACAATGAATGAAATCCATCATTATGTGTGTGATGGAGAGCATTTGCAATATTTCCCGGGATTATGAAAGTCCTCTTGTTCTCAGACACAGGGGCGGAGAGGCACAGGGTTTTATCGCTCAGGTCCCAAGTTGGCTTAGCAAGCACGTCAGTCAGTAATCACATGCATTTGGTTTGGGGATATTGTAGCTACATCTGTCCCAAGGGCAAACTCGGTCAGGGGCTTGGCTAGCCTTGTGAGCACCACCATGCTGTTTTCTTCCAGGAGAAATGCCAAGCCTTGTTGAATTTGTGTTTTGTTCACAGTGCTGGGAGGTGTGGTTTGACATGAAGTGCAGTACAACTGATGGGGACAAGCCCACGCAGAGGTAGTGTGTATGCCTCAGGGTAGGACAGGGACTCCCCAGCCGTGCACCAGGTGCATTGGCCCTGCAGGCGAGATGGAAGCTCCTTCAGCAGAGGCGATACCTGCCAACCGTGTGTTGTCAGGCAAGCTGTTACAACTGTTAATGTAATCACTCCTTGTTAATGCAGTAAACCATTAAAGGCCCATTAAGTAATCTATGACTTTGATCAACCTCCATCACTAAGTAATTGCAACAACGTTGACAGGTGTCTGGCACAGCTTATGGTGACCTGCAATTGACAGAAATATAAAAGTCATATTTTTACAGCAGAATGAGTAAGGTGACTAATAAAGCAAGCAGTGCAGTGAGCCAACAGGAATATCTAGTGAAGAGGTATTATATCACCATGCTAAATACTCAAATAATAACACTGCTTTGGCTTCTGCTTTTTTGGCTTGAGGATGAAATGGGTTGCAAACAGTGATCACAGCACAGTCTTCCATCACCAAGCAGCTGAAAATGCCAGAAGGAGGGAGAGATTGGTAGCAGTTTTTGCTCCGGCAGAGCAAAAACTAAAGTCTAAACACCTGGCCATGCAAGAATTGAGTCCACAGAACTTGAATTTTGCAGAACGGACATTTGCCATAGTCATTTGTGCTGGTACAGTATAAAACAGCGATCGAGCTTGGTTGCTATAGTAACAAGTCAGTAATGATGTCAAGTGTGGCATGCTTAGCACTGCGCAGATATGTTGTGGTGTGGCTATAGCCTGAAAACAAAACTTTAAAATATAAGAATTGTGACCACTTGAATCCGCTAACATGGAATAATTAATTACACTTAATTTGCTTGTGGTTTGTTTATTTACGTGTGTTTTCTTAAGTTGCAGTGTGCTGAGCTCTCAGGGCCACCATACTTTCTCAACATAAGCAATAATAACCTCTTAAATGCTACAAACTGTGTTAGTTTAGCCTGACTTTAGCAGTGAAGAAACACGCTTGCTATCGTCAAACAGCTAACATACAATGGCAGCAATACCCATAAAAAATTTTTTTCATTGTGCCTGCCATAATTCCATAAAAATGCCATTATAATTGTGCTTGGTAGTTGCAGAACAATGACAATAAAGTCTCTTATGCTTTATGTCTTCTTACATGGCCGCCATCACATCCATCCTGGTGTGTTGACGAGAACAGGAAAGACAGTTGTATGAGTCATTGGTATTGATCAACAGCCTCACCAATCTCCTGCAGATATATTATGGTCATTTGTACTATATGGTTGTAAAAGTCTTACTTATTGCCCCATTAACCTAATAACTTGCAGTTAACGGTGTTACAGCCTTGTCAATATAATGAATGTCCTTACTAATGTATTAAAAGCTGCCTGCTATTAATGTAATTGCTTTCCAGTTAACATATTTATTATTGTAGAAAAGTGCCCAAATGAATTGCAGGTAATATTAATCACACTGATTGTGTATTGCATTGATGACAAGTTGGTACAGGGACCGTGCTGATACAAGCTATTGTGATTCCTCGCTGAAAAAGCATCCCATACTGATAATGACAATACAGAAATACAAAGATTGAGATATCATTTTGTCACAAGCTCGCCTCCTGCAGTTGGTTTTCTCTTAATAACAGCTCCGATCCAAACAAAAAAGATTGGAGAGAACCAATCATAACATTATCAACAAAATGTATTGGTATTATTATTTTCCATGCTCTATTATACTCTGAGGGGAGGGGAAAATTATGTTTACATGCAGCAAGTGAACAAATCTTGAATTTCTTTTGGTGATAATCCTTCCGCTGTGCTTGGATAGCCTTCGATATTTAAGTTCATCTGTTATAATGCGTACTATATATCCAGTGGTTGTTTCTTACAGTTGTCCTTCAGCAAAAGGTCACACTATCATCTTGTCAAGCCATGAGTGAGACAGAGGTAGCAATACACAGTAATACCTTCCATTTACGCTACCTTTCACCCTCTGCTTATCCTTTTGTTCTATCATTTTATTTGTCTCCTCTCCTCTGTTTTCCGCTCTCTGGTATTTCTTTACTCACTCTGTCCCTTCTATTGCATCTGTTTGACTGTATATTTTCCCTATGAGGCAGGGCCGGTACTGCTGACTCATGAGCGCTGTATTACTTCTCTGCCCCATATTGATATTTCCTTCCCCTCCAAAATGGCTGTCTGCAAAGTGATTGACGACAGTGATTCCCTGTGGACAGAATAAACCAGCATTTATCGACATAAATCCATCTTTTGAATTGCAAATACAGTCCACTCCCAAGATTTACAGTGATAATTTACTGTGGAAAACTGCTTCTTTTTTTCCTCTGTTTTTACCACCACAGTAAATAAAATGAAAATCTATTTCAACACGGGAATGGGTTTGTGAATAATACAGATGTATAAATGATAGCTCATTGTTGCAGTGTCTAGACAAATGGGAGGCGGTAGCCAATATGCAGTTATGCCTGAAAATGCACACTGGTTGTGCATTTTCAGGCGCAACCAGTGTGCATTTTTTTTCCCTCCTTATGGATGACATTGCTGCTTTGTGTAGTTAGTTTTTGCCAGTTTCTCTTTGGTTGTGTCATGCATAAAGTCATGAGGAAATAAAAGGGGTGTGTGAAATTGTTGCTCCTTCTACGTGTGTCTCCCCTTTCTGTCTGTCTCCTGGCTGCTGGTTCTCCAGGCGGCAGGGAGGCTGCTGCTCTGTTTTCTCCACACATGAGAGCTGCCATGTGGGGCTGATGGATGGCTAAGAGGCTATG